>QLPD01008089.1:0-13781 GCA_003314085.1 Hymenopellis raphanipes | reverse complement strand
CGCTGGCATGCTGTCGTACCTTGAGACGCTGAACGCCAGTGGTGTGGAGGAGAAGACCTTTGCCAATCCTAACAAGGCCTCCGGCAAGAGGTCCCTCAGGTCCTTTATCGAGGCCAACAAGGATGCTTGGAAAGCTTAAGGCATAAGATAGATTGTATTGACTATCGGACTTTATTGGAAAATTTCATATAACCATTGCGCTTGAAGCTGCTGTATCCTCGTGTCCTTCATTGTCTCTCACCAAGCTCAAGGCTTTTTGAATTGCTCTCAGTGAACGCTGGGCGAACGTGCGTGTGGCCACCACACTGGTTGTTGTACTCTCACTAGGTTAGAGTTTAAGTTCTTCGAAATTGAACGGCAAGACCGCAGGTTTCGAATATGGAAAGCTAGCAGTTTATACAGCATAAATAACAGACATACATGTACATTCTACACACTCATCTTCATCGCAATCGCGGGATGAGGCTCGTATCCTTCCACCACAATATCACTGAACACAAAATCTTCAATGTCCGAGATATCTTCCCTAGCCCAGCGCAGCTTCGGGAACGGCTTAGGCTCCCTCTTTAATTGCTGCTCCAGAGCATCGACATGGTCTCGGTAGACGTGTGCGTCGCCAAGCTGGATAATGAGCTCGTGGGCGTCTGTGCCCGTGACGCGAGCAATCATGTGTGTCAACAACGCGTAGGACGCGATGTTGAACGGGATGCCGAGCCCAAGATCAGCAGAGCGCTGATACATCAGACACGACAGCTTCGGCTTCTGCTCTGGCGCGTTTTCCGGAGGCAGATGGACGTAGAACTGGCACATCATGTGACATGGAGGAAGAGCCATGAGTGGTATATCTGAAATGCTTCATATTCAGTCGCTAAAGACGCGTCCAACCAAAAAGGACAGATACCTTTCGGGTTCCAAGCACTAAAAATAATCCTCCTATCGGTCGGGTTTTTCTTAATCTTCTCGATGCACTCCTTCAGCTGATCCACGCCCTGGCCCGTATAGTCCTTCTCGCAATCCTCATACGGCGCCCCAAAATGCCTCCACTGGAACCCATAAACGGGACCCAAATCACCTTCGCGCCGATGCCCCAGCCCTCGCCCCTCCAAAAAAGCCTTGGAGCCATTCCCATCCCATATCTTCACGCCCTTCTTTGACAAGATCGTCGAATCCGTCGAGCCATGGATGAACCACAGCAGCTCCTCCACGATCCCGCGCAAAAACGTGCGCTTGGTGGTGAGCAGCGGCAGGGTTGAATCGGCGAGCGAAAACCGCAGATTCGGCGGGGCAAAGATGGAGAGGGTTCCCGTGCCAGTGCGGTCGGGGCGGACAGCGCCAGTGTCCATGACGCGCCGGATGAGGCGCAGATATTGGTATTCGTCGTGTTCGGGCGCTACGTGTCCGTTCACAGCAGTTTCGACGGCCATCGTGATGGTGGTGGATCGAGTGCAAGTCGCGTAATTGCACGCGTGTCGTCACAAAAAAACGTGAGTCGTGTTGCCGGAATCGGCTGACTTGGTTCTCCGATTGAACGCTCACGGCCGCTTTCGTCTTGGTCGCTTACCAGGACATTTTGTGCCGCGAAACGCGAGAACTCCGTTAACGTCTAGTATATTCCCCAGAAAGAGGTATGACTGTAAAAAGCATGGATCTTGTTACTATTGTTGTACACTTCATGGATGTAATATCTTGTGACACACGACTACTCCTTCAATTTATATCAGCATCCCACTGCTCGCTCATCGCTAATCAGCCTTTGGAAACTTTGGAGGACACGCTAGGTTCTCCTTCCTTCTTCGCATTTTCACGACTCTTGAAGATAGTCGGAAGTATCACCGTCTACGAGGCTGCTATCAGGATGGAGGCTTCACAAACCGAGACGTGCTACGTACGCGCATAATGGTCCCCACTTGGCGTGTAACCGGGCTGACTGCATCAAAGGCAGGCCCAAATGCGTACGGCCACGTTGTTCCCCACTCAAAGATGAGCAAGGCCGTCCCATAATATGATTTGCTGCGAAAATCAATCGGTGTGTCAGTTATTAGTGAAGCAATTTCATGCGCACATATCAGTGTAATACTCTGACCACTTTTCTCGCGGTCGAAGACCGAAGAATGTCTCGACATCGGTATCGCTGACCCAGTCGACTCGTTCAAAGCGTCCCCAATTCTTGCCCCAGCGGGTTTGAGATATTTTGTCGACGTGAATAGGCATTTCGGGATTGAGTGCACTTGCTCGGGGATTCCAACTGTCGGATGTGGAGAAGCTGGACAGCATAGTCAGTGGACATTAGATCGAGTCATGAACGACGACGACTTACCTGAATGTGGTGTGAAGAGCAATAGCTGCCACCATGGCATACTTCTCGTCGAGGCCGAGGAGGACAAATCCTTTCCTTGTATCTGCGAGCTAAACCAGCGATGATAGTCAACAACAGACGGCAGAAATGATTATGGTCAACGACTGACTTTGACGATACCATCGGCGTCAGGATCAAAGAATGTAGGCGGCTAAGAACCAATGAATTCAGTGACAGGCCTCCCGTTTGAAATCAGACAGACCTTTCCGGCTACTGCAAGTGCGTCCTTTGTTGCCGACGCGAAACCTTGTAGCGCCTTCGTGGAGAGACCGTTGATTTGGTCAACGCCTTCACCGAGACCCTCAAGACCTTCAACAGCTTTCAATCCATTTGCAACAGGATCGAACACAGCGCCAGTTGTAGCACTAGCTGCCTATCAAACAACGCGCATAAGTTCAACTTGCACGATAGGGAATTGAAGGAAATTTTACGAACCGTTACGACGGCATCAATAGCCGTCCCACCAATACTTCCAATGCTCGAAGCGACATTCTTCTGCAAATCCAGCGTATTCTTGGATAAATTGCTCGCAATCTCGAACCCGCTCGTGAATCCCTTCCCCAGGAGGCTGGTTCCCTGTCTGCCTGCATCCGTGATGCCCTTTCCCAAGCCGCCCCAAAGCGTTTGCGAGCCCTCCGCGCTGGGCTTTGTCGATGGGCCGGGAGAGGGCGGCCTCGGAGAGTCTGTCGTGGTTTTGTTTTTGGGTGGTGGGACGCTTTCGGGCTGCCCTGTGGCGCCCAAGGTTTTCCCGACATAGGTGACACCCTTCCCAACGTTACTACCAATTGCCGACCCCGAACCGGAGACAGAGGATCCTAGGCTTGATAAAAAAGACGACATCGTGGTTCAACTCCAAAAAAGTGAAACCTCTGCATTTGGGGGATCCGGATGTTATATAGTAGTGGTGGCGCAGCGTGTTCAAAGTGACGTACGAGTGATTCTGACAATGTCTTGAAGATGTCATGACCACCAAAAGTGTGATGTCGTTCTTGGCGCGTTCCCAAACGAAATCTACTCCAGGAAGCCAATGTCCTATTCACTTGCGCGCGTGGGCGCGTAACTTGGTTGGAGCATTCATGCATCATAGTACGCCACCGACGCACGAGTCCACACCCTACGTCAGAACTCGGTCTTTCAGGGTTTAGCAATGGGATATTTAAGCCGCCAACTAGCTTGCATCACCCCCACAGAACGACCAAACACCATGTCGACCATCCAAGAATCCTTCGGAAAGACCGTGTCTGGCACAAGCAAAGCCGTCGCCGACCTCGGAACAGGCACCAGCGAGGGCGTGTACAATGTCGCGAAAGGCGCCGGAGAAGGCGTGTATAACGTTGGGGCGGGCCTAGCGCAAGGCGTCGGAAGCATCGGGCAGGGGCTGGGCAGAGCAGTTGGTGGGCAGGGCATCGGAAATGTTGGGGGAGGACTGGGAAAGGGTCTGTCTGATGTGACTACGGGGGTTGGGGCAGGTGTGGGAAGTATAGGCACGGGCTTTAGTGAAGGGGGAAAGTCGATTGGTCGCGGTGTGAGTGATGCGGCATCTGGGAAGTACGTGATCGTGGCTTCAAAGTCGTGGTCTCCTTCAACTGATGACTCCAGTTCAGATAATCGATTCTGGAAGAAATAAACGGCCAATGAAATACGCATTGATGTTAACGTTCAGGTTACCTATATCATTACTGTATTGCGGTTTTTAGGAGAGAACAATCGTGCGAGGAGGGCATATATTCACCAAAAAGCCGCGAGACTACAAAACATTCATGAACAGAACACAAGTCGCCGACCTCGGGACAGGCGCCGGCGAGAGTGTGTACAATGCCGCGAAAGGCATGTGAGAAGGAGTCTATAACGCCAGCGCACGCGTCGGGAGCTTCGGGTAGGGTTGGTGGGCAGGGCATCGGGAATATCGGAGGAGGATGTGACTGCGGGAGGTTGGGTACGAGCGTTGTGAAGGAGGAGAGTCGATTGGTCGCGGTGTGAGTGATGCGGCATCTAGGAAGTACGTGATCGTGGCTCAAAAGTCGTGGTTTTCTTCAACTGACGAACTCCAGTTCAGATAATCGATTCTGGAAGAGATAAAACGGCCAATAATGATAGACGTTGATGTTACATAACTCAATATTAACTTTCAGATTAACCGTTACCTATCTCATTACTGTGGTGGTTCTTCAACTGTGGGAGGAGGGAGAAGGAGGGCATATTTACTATATTTTTCACCAAAAAGCCGCGAAAACGAAAAGAGGCTACAAGACATTCATGAACAGAACACAAGAAGTAGAAAAAAGGTCATACTACATGAGGGCGCTTGAGTAAGAAATACTGTATATGTAGTTTATAATGACGTTGCAGAAACAGACGACCTAGTCCAGTGTTGTGAACAAGAAAAAAAAGCGTGAGCGAAAGCATGATACGGTTGCGATAGTACTTGAGAGAGAGAGAGATGATGGATATGTAGTAGGACTGTAGTAGGTAATAAAAAGAGAGCCAAAAAAACCAAAATCAATAGTAGACAGTTCCCTGCGGGATGGCGTCCTGCGGATACATCTCATACTGCGGCATCTGGGACATATCCACGTACGGCATGTACCCACCGTACCCGTCCGGATAGTAGTACTGGCCATAGGGCGCATACATCATTCCAGCCTGCTGGGGTGGTACGCCCTCCTCTCCCTCACCGCCCCCGTACGACTGCACACCCATCTCCTGCCCATCCTGCGCGTCGCCCTCCTGCAGCTGTCCATCGCCGCCGCTGCCCAACTTGGTAGGCTCAAAAGCAACAGCGCTAGACCGCAGACCCGACGGCGTCCGAGACGCAGAAGGCTTGAACGGCTTGCCCGATTCAGTGGGAGCCCGAATCTCTATCCGCGTTGGCTGCGGGAAAGAGAATATCGGCATACCCGTCGAGGGATCGATGAAGCTCATGGGAGGGGGAGAAGGCACAACAAACTCGCCCGATGCAGTAGAATGGTGATGCATATGCCCCGGAACGAACGGCGGCGGCATCATTCGAGGATTGTAGACCGGCGGCGGGGGTGGTGGGATATACACCGGACGGCCCGTTGCTACCTCGAATGTCATGCCCATGGGATTCATGGCGATGCCCGGCGGTAGCGCCATACTGTACTGATAAGGCGACATGTATGGAGACGGCTGAGCTGGAGGAGTGAACGACGTCTGCAAGGGTGGTAGTGCAGGCCGCGACTCGCTCGTAGAGGACGATGCTTGTGGTTCCTCAGCAGAATGATCAGGAGGATTGCGCAACACCGCTTCCTCCGTTTGTGTCCACCGAGTCTGATCGCTTTGAGTGGGTATGGACAACTGCTCAAGCTTCTGCTGGACGGAAGGAGGAGGCTGGGACTGGGATATCGATAACCGATGGCTGGAGGTCGATGCGTCGGGTAACGGAATGGGTTTGGCGGTGACGAGCTGAGGCCGAACGGTGAACACATCTTCAATGGTAAGATCGTCGACTTTGGTCACGATATCCTCCTCCGCCTTGCTGCGAGCGACAGACTGACTTGTCGCCTCAGCTGAGGGTAATTTGACAACAGCAATCTTTCCACCATAATCGGAGCCACCGACGCTGGCGACAGACGTAGCAGCGGGATTGGAAACAGAGAGGTGGTGAACAGATCGAAGGGGAGAGTGGATAACTTGCGGACGACTACCCGGAAGTTTAACACGGAAACCGGCACCGCGGCCACGACGAGCACGCAGACTTGAATCCAAGTAGAGGAAGCCCTCGTGTTGTTTGGTCCAAGCTAGTTCAGGTTTGATAGGGTACCAGATACGTCCCGAAGGAAGTGTACTGGCTGTACGAGCAGGAGAGCCATGAAAGCCTCCGCGTGCAAAACCACCACGTCCCCTCATGGGTGTACCTCGGCCACGGAAGCCCCAGTCACCTCGCATTGATTGTTGCTGATCACGACGTGTTTCTTCAGATTTCTTTAACTCTTCGAAACCGTCATGCGTCCATTCCCTCTCTACTGGTGGAGGTGAAGGAAGTGAAGGATGACTCGAGGTCTGAGGATCGTCGCCGGCTTGCTGTTGCGGAAACACGTTGCGACCCATGAAACCACCGCGACCACGCATGCCAAACATGCCTCGCCCACGACCACCTCGTCCCTGCCAGCGACCACGCCACCATCCACTGAGGCTACGCAAATCCTTGTCCAGTAAACGGTCATCATGGCCCCAAAATTCGCCAACGGTTGGAACATAGGACGGATCAGATTCCAATCGAGTTTGATACGCCTGACGAGCGCTCTGACCGGGTGGTCGCCGGGCAGAACTAAACTGGGGTCGCGGTGGTGGTGGGGGTACAGCAATCTCCTCGTGCTGCTGCTCAGTGGCGACCTCGTCCTCGTGTTCCTCGTTGACGGATAACGGCGGAGAAGGTAGGGACGTGGTAGGCTTGACTTTTTGGGCTGGCTTCTTGGCTTTCCGGGGACGAGCATTGGCCTTGGTGGCAAGCGCCTGGTCGTTGAGCTCGGAGAAATCGATGACGGGCAAGTCAGCAGCGCCGTTGGTGGTCTCGTCTGCGACCATTTCGGACCAACTACCGGCAGCTGCGAAGAAGGATACATCGCGGCTGTTGGACTGACCATTGGAGGCGGTCGTCGGACTCTGGCTTGTGTTGGGGGTAAGCACGCGGGCCCGTCTATCGGGCTCTGTCTCCGTCTCGGAGGAGGTGGAGGCAAATGAATCTTCATCAGAGTCCGAGTCCGTTGCCGCTTCCCTCTCAATCTCGTCGTCGCTGTCTACTGCATGCGCCGCTCGGCCTCTCCTCCGTACAATCCTCTTCTTCCTGACCGGCGGATTCCCAGCGGCCTTGGCGATGTTGGCCTTTGAAACAGACGCCGCTGAAGCAGTAGTAGACATTGGCACAGGCATATCTGGTGGTAACAGACGAAACTTGGTGAATAAGAGAGGAAAAAGATACCGATAAAATGATAGCTTACCAGCGAAAGGGGGCTATTATTGAATGTAAAATGAAGGAGAATAGTAGAATTTGTTGGGTAAAGCAATTATAGTGCAGCGGAAAGCAGGAGAATGGAAGAACGAGGCAAGCTTGTCTTTGTCGTTGGTGGGAGGAGGAGACTTGAAAGAGAGATGCCAAAGGAAATTGCCGATCACAACCTGAGTTGGGTGACTCAGCGCTTCCGCAGGCTCCGAGCATGTTTCTTTCGTTCTTTCTCTTTCATCAACAAAGGAACGACCAGACAATGTCATTCATATTGCCTACGGTGAACATCTCGGATGTTTAGGCTTACAAGCGAGCCTTGTTCTTTGACCCCCTACACTACATTTTGGCTTTCGAATACATACTCTGCCGAAGCGATAGCGTGTCTAGCCACGTCAGTACCTGCCGTGTCACTTCCTCCTTGGCCTCAACCTGTATCCAATGCCCCTTTCCTTCCAGCGCTATGTCTTGCAGACGAGGGATAAACTTGTGCGCCTTCGCAATTGAAGACACAACCGTTGTTACATCCCTTGTACCCCACAGGAAGAGGACCGGTAAATCATCGCGTAGATGAGAGGGTAACCCGGCCGCTATAATGGCAACGAAAATTAAATGACGTCCCGAGGAGACCCTTATACAAATTGCCCGCACCTTTCTCCTCGTCGTGCCTAAGCTTATCTGTGCGGTAATAATTCAAGGGACCATTCATACCCTTCTTCAATTCAGTGTGATAGTAGTCAAACTCCTAGAGAAGAATACAGTTAGAGTGTGCTCAAAAGTCCTCAATCGTACCCCAAACCTCCAGTGTCAATAATAATGGAACTTTGTTCAGCTCTTCGAGGTTGATTTGACCCCATTTCTCAACTTGTGTGAAACTTACACCAGGATTTGTCCCGGGAACGCACCAAACCATCCTCAAGAACGGCTCCAACTGAGAAAATCTTTACTTCAGGGTGCCACTTGAACAGGCGAAACCAATTACCATTTCTTCCACTCGTGGCGTGGAACCGGGCTCACTGAAATATGCCTGGTATCTCAGATTAGGCGCGCGTTTTGCAATCTCATGAATCGAGACGTGTTCACGCGACGGCGGCAGATACGGTACAGACATTCTAAACGCAAATTAGCTAACAACCTCATCCATCATGAAACGGCACGCATACATGATCAAAGCATTCAATCTGCTCGGGTACCAAAGCGCGAATCGCGCCGCAGTATACGCGCCCCAATCATGGCCGACAACCACCTATTTTAACATACAACATTATTACGCGTCCGAATGAGAGAGAGATTTAGACAACCACGAACAGGTTTATCGATGTTCAGAAAGTCTATCAAGGCGACGAGGTCCGCGCATAGCTTCTTCATCGTATACTCGGCTGGCGAGGAGGGCTTGTCGGTTTCTCCATATCCCAACATGGTCGGTACAATAACGCGGTAGCCGCTACGTACCCAAGGTCCGATTTGGTAGCGCCAGCCATACCTAGTATTCGTATTGAGCTATAGAACCAGAGACTGAGAAAGCAGCTTGCCAGAGATCAGGAAACCCATGAATGCATAGAAGCGTCGGCGTGTATGTAGTATCACTATAGTTGTCGGGTACTTCATCCACGAACTGATAGTCTCTGCCAGTAGTGAGCGATATTTTCCTTAGACAGAAGCTATTGGGATTCTTGGGATCCATGGACATGATGAAGGGAGCGAGCAAGAAGGATTTCGGGTATGATGATATCCGACTTACCTTGGGCTATTTTTGGCGTTTACAGGTTCACAGTAAACCTCCATCACGCGTTCAGTGAAGTACTAAAGACTTGGTTCAGACTCGCATATTGATTGTCCCTTTCTGTAGATCAACATGCAGAGCTCAAATGCAAAAGGAAAAGGCAAAGAACGCCGTATCGCACCAGAGCTCCACTCTGAGCTGAGCGAGTATAATGCACTTTTACGCGCCCTGCGGACTAGCAACACCATGGACCTCACGACGCAGCTTTCACGACACTATCAAGAGAACGGCTCTGACTACTACCACGAAGAGCCCTTTTCCCAAAATGCGTCCGACGATGATGAAGACAGTGACGAAGTTCGTCCCACATCGCCCATCGCAGGACCCAGCACGAGCCCGCCTCCTTCGAGCGGTCTGAAGCGCAAAGCCTCTGGATCTCCTCCGCCTATCTCAGAGAAGAAAAGACAGAAGATGCAAGTAGCTTGGACAAAGTGGCCTCTCCTTCTAGAGGACGTGTCCAAACCAGAATGGACTCTGGAAGAGGAGATATCGGTTATGATGTCAAAGATTCAGCAGCAGCAGGATGATGATGACGAGGACGAGGATAGAGAGGAATATCTGCCTCATTTTGCTCTGGCGACTTCGAGTTTCCTCGATTCAATATTGGCTGTGATTGCTTCATACACTCAATCGAGGGCGGACAGTTTACAAAATCGGCTCAACCCTATCGACTGGAAATATGTGCTTCAAGTCGTTGGTAGCGAGAATATGATGGATCCAATGTTAGTTCATCACATTCCACTTCTCTTTTGCTCGGCTGACCTTTTCAGTGTGATCCAAAACGCAGAACGCCGTCTTCAATCTATGTACGGTGGTGACGACAGTTTACCGCGTAAATATGAGCCGCCACTCTTTCGGATTCATGTTTTCTGATGCCCCATTCAGCTGTCAGCGACCGTCTTCAGGCTGCTTTAACAGCTCGAAACAAGTTCGCCAAATCCATGGCACAGTATGATGATGAGCTCCTCTCGATACCGGACGGAGATCCGCCCAGTTCACAGAAGACGAAAAAGCGGCAGTTGACGCGGAGGAATAAGGCGGAGGGCGAGCACCGCAGGCGTTACAACATGAGAGAAGGCCGTCAGTTGAAGCGTAATTTCAAGTCTTCACAAAAGCAACCAGAGACGTAGTGGGTTGTGCTTGTCGCGCTACTCGTAGCCTTCACTTCTGCCGCTCACATTATGACGGTGGTCAGTATCCATCGAGAATGATATGTATACCCGAATTGAAGCGCAAAAATATCCTGATTCCATAACATACAAAAAAGTGTTGAACTAGCTTAGCTGTCCATGTCGCTGACGCACTCCCACTCTCCCTTCAGGGTTTCCTTCCAGAGGGTGACCTTTCCATCGCCACAACTGACAGCGAGGAGATTGCCAGCCAAACTCCACGACACCCGCCAGACCACATCATCGAATCTACCGGAACTTTTGGCCGGAGCAGCGCCAGGTTGCTGGGCGGCAGGTGGAGGATATAACTGGTTCTTGACCCATGGACCAGCTCCATCCTTGGTCCAAATAAGAACCGTACGATCTTGGGAGGCCGTGGCAATGTAACTGCGAGGAAGGCCAATACTGGGTGCCCAGGCAACGTCACGAACCCAGTCGGTGTGGCCCTCGAGAGTCTCTTCTTCAACCCACGACTGGGAGTCTTCACGGTAACCCCAGATTTTTACAAGGTTGTCGCAGCCGGCAGACGCGAAGCGCTTGATTGGGGTAGTGGTGGTGGATTGAGGTGAGATGAGGGAGGCGGGCGGGTGGGGAGGAGCCCAAGAGACAGCATTGCAGCCGATTCCATGGGCGTTGAACATGGCGGCGTCCCATTGACCGTCATTTTTGAAGGAGAGCACAGAGATTTTGCCATCCGAAGACGCGCAGGCGAGAATGGCGCCAATTTCGTGCGGTGCCCAGGACACGGAGTTGACTAGATGGA
The DNA here is from genome assembly GCA_003314085.1 of Hymenopellis raphanipes. Taxonomy (NCBI): domain Eukaryota; kingdom Fungi; phylum Basidiomycota; class Agaricomycetes; order Agaricales; family Physalacriaceae; genus Hymenopellis; species Hymenopellis raphanipes. The sequence goes on along the minus strand of QLPD01008089.1, from coordinate 2,747 downwards.
CGTGTAAATAGAGAAATGGATATTTTGAGTGAGGCTCACCTGACGCTGTGTGCAGAGTGTGTTCTTTTATCTTGGACCATCCACCACCGGCGGAACCCTGGCCTGGCTGTTCCTTCCAGATGAGGGCTTTGCCATCGTAAGAGCAGGACGCGAGTATATTTCCAAACTTGGGGTGCGCCCAGGCGACTTGCCAGACGGGACCAGTGTGTCTATAAAGTTGTTTAGTTGAGAGCAAAGTTGAACAAATATCACGTACCCCTTCAGTGTATGCCCGCCCGTTCTCTGTGTATCACCGTCAACTACATCAAAGACCTTGACGGTGCGGTCCGAGGAGCATGTCGCGAGGCGTTTTCCGTAGTAGTCCAGTTGAGCATCATGCTGCTCAATGGTGAGCACAAGAACAGAGTGCGAGAGGGTATGCACTTACTATCATGTCCTCATGGGACGTTTCTATAGGAACAGAGTCTGATACCGACGTTGTAGGCTGTATAAACACGGCTCAGCGCCATTCAAGACGACGTCAAGCGAGACTTACCATGGTGTTTATTAGACGTGTCCAGATGCGTCACCGAAATTGGGACCGGCTCACTTTCAAACTCCGCTCCGAGGGGCCCGGTAAGTTAGCCAAATTTTGAATCGCGACGACGAGGACACCATTTCGCAATGATGTTGTTGGGCAGGTCGTTGGGTCGACCGTGCTCGTACAGGTCTGCGCAGCTTTCTAGCATCTTTTCTTATGCCAGCCGTTGGGCGTCGACCGCCACAGCTCTCAAGGAGGAAGGGGAAGAGCTTGCATCTCCTCCTCCACCACCATTGGACCCTAGACTCATTCTGACGGAGCAGGACCACAAGCGTTTACGGTTCCAAAGGAATATTGGTGTTTCTGCGCACATTGACTCTGGCAAAACCACATTGACGGAGCGAATTCTGTATTACACCGGAAGGATCCGTGACATTCACGAAGTGCGTGTATTCTTACATTTTCGCGCCCCTAGCCTGCTAACAAACTTGTACTAGGTCCGTGGACGCGATAATGTCGGCGCCAAAATGGACAGTATGGATCTAGAACGCGAAAAAGGTATCACTATTCAGAGTGCGGCAACATTCTGTGATTGGGAAGCTACGGAGCCCATATCGGGAGAGAAGAACAAGTACGCTATCAACATTATAGACACGCCCGGTACTTTTCATTTCATTCGTGTTTGGGTAGAGTCTGACTGTTTCGTGTAGGACACGTCGATTTCACAATAGAGGTAGAACGAGCTCTTCGTGTCCTGGATGGCGCCATTCTGGTTCTCTGTGCTGTTGCTGGTGTTCAGGTGCGCATATTTTCAAAGCTGTTAACGGCGTATTTACCTTTTTACAGAGTCAAACAACAACGGTCGACCGGCAAATGAGACGGTATCATGTTCCCCGGATTTCGTTCGTCAACAAGATGGACAGGTTTGACGCGTCTCTATTTATGTTTATGCTCACTAATGTGTTTCCAGACCTGGTGCTAACCCATGGCGTATTGTCGACCAAATTCGCACAAAGCTAAGGATGCCTGCAGCTGCCGTCCAAGTGCCGATAGGTGCTGAAGCCGATTTCTGTGGTGTCGTCGATCTCGTTCATTGGCGTTCTATCTACAACGAAGGTGTCAAAGGGTATGTTGTCTTATCATACACTCGCCTCCAAAGTTCTAAAGTTGTCTTAGCATCGACGTTGTAGTCAAGGATGAAATTCCCGCTGATATTCTCGAACTGGCCCAGAAGAAACGCGCCGAACTCGTTGAACAAATTGCAGACGTCGACGAAGAAGTTGGCGAGCTGTTCATGATGGATGAACCTGTCAGCAACGAGATACTTGCTCAAGCTATCCGCCGCGCTACTATTGGACTCAAGTTTTCACCGGTCTTCATGGGTTCAGCCGTCAAGAACACCGCGGTACAACCTCTCCTTGACGGAGTTTGTGCTTACTTGCCCAATCCCGCGGAGTCTTCAGTAGTTGCGCACGACACCGAACAACCCGTTGATGCTCCCCAAGTGCCTTTGTATCCGGCCGCGAATGCTCCCCTCGTTGGACTGGCGTTCAAACTGGAAGAAGGACGATTCGGACAACTCACCTACATGCGTGTGTATCAGGGAACTCTGAAGCGTGCCAACGTCATCTACAACGCGCGCAGTGGCAAGAAGGTCAAGGTACCTCGTCTCGTCAGGATGCACAGTAACGAAATGGAGGATATCGACTCAATTGGCCCCGGTGAAATCTGTGCTATATTCGGCGTTGAATGTTCATCTGGTGATACCTTTACGGATGGAACAACAAGCTTCTCTATGGTTGGAATTTTCTACTACCACAAACACGACACCTACTGATGGATGGCAAATATAGGAATCCATGTTCGTTCCAGAACCAGTCATTTCTCTCGCTCTCAAGATCGATGGAAAGGAGACACCCAACTTCTCCAAGGCCCTCAACCGATTCAAGAAGGAGGATCCCACCTTCCGTGTGCATATGGACAACGAGAGTAAAGAGGTATGAACTCATGAGTTCTAACGCAACTTCTACTTACATTGCCCATAGACAATAATATCTGGAATGGGAGAACTTCATTTGGAGATCTACGTCGAGCGTATGAAGCGAGAGTATAACGTTGCGTGCTCAACTGGAAAGCCGAGGGTCGCATTCCGGGAAACCATCACACAGCGTGCACCTTTCAGTTTCACCCACAAGAAACAGACGGGAGGTGCCGGTCAGTTTGCCCG
>QLPD01008088.1:0-12794 GCA_003314085.1 Hymenopellis raphanipes | reverse complement strand
CCCTCAATTGACTCGAATCACGTCACTGTTTTCTGCCTTCCTTGATTGCATAGATTACAGCGGTCATGGTACTGGACTCCGTGACGCTTTCATCCGCTCCCGCGTCTGTCTAGACTGTTCCAACTTCCTAGGCCAGTCTATGGTATGGAAAGAGGAGTGCTTCACGAGCCGTTTGTTCGTGGCAGCTACGATGTTCTTCATCGGTCACGGAATTCTTCACTGCCGCGGCGGCGGAAAACGATTTGTGGCCGTCTGTGAGGCATGTGCCCTTTCTGCCGTCAACTTTATTCAATAACAGACTTAGGGAACGAACAGCTGGCAAAGAAGACCGTGTACAGAAGACGTGTTTGTGTCTCGGGAGAAAGACTCGTCCCCAAAGGCGATTTACAACGAAGGACTTTTCAAGTTCTAGCCTAGGCTTGTTGCGACAACATTGATGCCGCCACTAGGACATTGTCCCCTCGGCTGAGTCGGACTGCTCGAAGAAGTCGGCGATATTCGGAAGGAAGTGCACCACTTGTTGTCGACCGCCATGGCTCGCAGTCAACACAAATGCGGCGGCCGCATAATAGGCTCACCAATGATACCTTCTATCAGCTTCGTCATCGCTTTCATCTGTACGGGTCACCTGCCCAACATGCTGCACCCCAGGGTTCATGTCGAGTAATACAGCGGCATAAAGTGGTCCCATGGCTCTGGCGTCTGACTCAACTCTGAAGCCAAGGGCTTCTGTTGCGCCAGAAGGTTAAATTCGTCGGTGCCGCAAGGAGGAGGTGTGATTCTGTCGTATTCTTAGTACTCCCTTATAAAAACATAACCAGAACCAGGAAGCGAGACACGGCAAAGACTCAGCCAGCCTGTCGATTTTTGTCCTCTATCTCTGCCTTTCTATCATGGCCATCGGTCGTCTCCCCACTTACGCAGTTTACGGTCTTCTTGTAAGAAACCTTCATCGCAGCCATGTTTCCCCACATTGACGTGGTGTTGCAGTGGGCGGTCGCCTGTGTTCTGCTCGGACTGACTGCGTACCGAGTACATATCACAGAGCATACTAGCGGATCTTATGGTAGGTTTCGTTCGGCGGACAGGGCTGTTTGTTTCGTCACTAACCAAAATGCCTCTCGTCCAGAACCTATCATCGTCGAACTACTCGTTTCTTCCATTCTCGCTATTCTTTGGGTACCGATCGCGTATGTATCCACCGGGCGTTCTCCCTCTGCGCACTTCATATCGTTGGCAGATTCGTCTTACTGCTTTCTACTCGCATCATTCGTCTGGAGATGGCGGGGGCGTTCGTTCTATGGGTTATGTGGCTGGTTGGCGCAGTGGATACTACGGTCAGTCAAAGTGATGTGGATTGTCGCTCGGTATTTAACACGCACACTATTTGTAGAACCGAATTCTACCGGGACATAACTATTGTCCTGTCAGCGGCAAGGAGTGCAAGATCCTGACGACGCTTCTGGCATTCGCTTGGATCGGATGGAGCCTGCTTACCATCGTCCTCGTCGTAGGATTGATGAACCTTGCTGCGCCCGCTGAAGAGAGACATGTAGTGAGGGAAAAGTCGGAAGCGTCACAACCGTAATTGAAGGAGATGGATCGGCGTCTACGAAATCATGAATTACCACTAGTACTACTATTCTACTGCTTTCTAATTCTTTTCCCCTTCACTATTTTTGGTTACGTCCTGATGCCCATGGCAAAAAAATTCAAAATTCAAAGTTCAAACACTTCCGTTTTGACAAAAGTTTCCGGAGTAAACATGCCCTGTACCCGGATTGAACGAATGACCTTCGCATGACAAGGACTGTACAAGTGCGACGCGCTACCACTACGCCAACAGGGCTGAGACATTGCAGCCGCATCAATTTAAGTCCCCGTCACAGGGGCGTTCTGAGGAAACGAGCAACTTCATTCTTGACTGGGACTACTATACCATTCACCCCTTTTCGGGGCTCTTTCTCATTTATACGGAGTCTTCGTCTTATCAAAGGAAACATCTACTCTATGATGGCGCGGCCAGACAAGATACTTTCTTCCGTGTGGCGCACCTTTCGGTTACTATCTGCCCAGTTGACAGTGGAGAAGAGATGCTTATTCATACACAGAAAGTAAACTAGAATCTGCGATTATGTGACTCGGAAACAAGTAGTATGACAGTAGGACATCCTGTCTGCACTATACACTCTTTGGTCTTAGGGAGGCAAAGCCTTCCGCCTACTCCCCGAATTACACTCGTTAGCCTTTTCATAAAAAACATAACATCATCAAGTCAACCCAAACTAATCTACACAATAAATCGTGTCTACCCATCATTCTAGCTCGTCCTCGCAGCAGCCTGAACAACCAACAAACTCGCCGCCGTCCCATCCGCAACAAGCGCAGCCCCAACATCCCCCACAGTCTTCGCCACACTCGACCCAATCGCCGACCCCTTCTGTGTCTCTGCCACAATCCTCGCCAGCTCCGCCGTATGGCTGATCGGCGCCATCCTCCTCGACCGCCCAGTCACAACAATAACATTCCTTCCACCGTGACCGACCTCACCCTTAACCAAGTCCAAGACGCGGTGTAGAGGATTCAAGGCTTCCTCCGTCACAAACATCATACGCGAAAGCGCTGACAAGACGGCAGCATCAGGCGTGTGCGTAGCCGATCTTTGTGTATATCGATTCCAAGCGATGTTGTCAGCTGTATCGGACGCAAGGCGCGTCATGGTGTTCTGGATATCGTATACCGTATCAGCGGCAGCGACAGTCTAGCATACTTCAGTACAGATACATAACCACCAAAGGAGGACTCACATAGTGTAAACTGGGAAAAACATCAGAAACTAGTTCTGTCTTCTTGCTTTCATCATCACTACTCGACGCGTTGTCAGTCTTCACCACCCAGACAACAGTCGCCTTCACATCGGGGTTGACACAAAGTTGTACGAGGAAGGAAAGCGCCAACCGGTCGTCAGGGCCACCAAAGAACGGCAAGAAAAACTGGTGCGCGCCCGCGTTGAAATTAGAGCCCCGGTCAACAAAGAGCGCCACGTCGCTTGGACAGTCCACGAAGACACGGCGGATAAACTCCGAGTACACGACCGAGCTCGTCTGGTCGTGTGACGATTTCTGTTGAAATACGCCATCGAAGGGGTTGCGCGCGCCGCCCGCGTCTTCAACAGTATTGGACCCGCGCGACCAAGGCAGGATGACCATCTCCGTAGCCGACTCGGACACATGCGTTGAGATGGCGGCCGCGAACTCGTCGTGCGGGACGACTGACAGCGCGGCGGATATGAGCAGCTTGTTCAGCTGTCCGAACGTCCGGAAGACGGAGAGGACAGAATCGCTCTGTAACAGGGAAGAAGACTCTGTTGACTTGAGGACCGCAGAGGTCCTCGTTGTGAGCTCGATGAGGCGAAGCGCGTCGATGGTGATGTTAGATGAAGTGGAGGAGTGTTTTGCTGAGGAAGCGAGGGTGCCTGTTGCAGCGAACGGATGTAATAGTTGAGCCAGCGTCATCGCCGCAGGAAGCTGCTCCATTTTGTCCAGCACAACGGCAAAGCGAGTCTTGAAGGCAGTTTCGGATGATGATTTGCCCCGGGCTTCAGTATCTATGTGAGACGCTGCGCCCTTCACGATAGCACCGCCAGTGTGTACACGGTACCTCGATGGGTAGAACATTAGCGTAAGAGGGGTCGTGATGAACGTCAAGATGATGGCGTGCACGACAAACATCGAGAAGACACGTGTATCCAGAATGCCCGCTTGAAGGCCAACATTCAACACGATGAGCTCCACCAATCTGGAAAGGGTGTTGGTGACTCGTCATGAAGATGAGAAGATCACTTGCCCTTTACAACTCATCAGAGACCCAATGGCGCCAGACTCGCGCCAGTTGAAACCCGTGCCAAAAGCCGCCGCCCCACACGCGAAGAACTTGGCGCAGAAAGCAACAACACAGATAAGGATGGTGTATCCCCAAGTAACGCCATTATCAAGCAATCCGAGATTAGTTCTCAGTCCTGAGAGGGTAAAGTACTACGCAAATATAAGAAAATCATAAAGTGTAGTAGACAGCTCGGCACATACCAATGGTAAAAAGAGGATGGACACAAGGTCTTCAATCTTTTCCACTAAAGAGATGGCGAACCCGTTCTCGTGAGGTATGACCAGTCCCGCCAAGAAGCCGCCTATCACAGCAAATCAAGACGGCGCACAAAAGAATATCAAAGAATGGCGTACCGAAGATGGCATGAACTCCAATGATATCCGTAAAGAACGCTGAGATGAAGACGATCAACAAAGTGACAGTCATCATCAGAGCAGTAGGCGAGCCCTGTTCCAGGCTGCCTGTTCGGCGACATAACCAAAGATAACCCCATTTAACGGGGAACAATAGAAATATGACGTATCCCACGCTAGTGAGGAGGACATACAACGCCACAAGACCTGTCGACGCATTTACGAGAGCAACAGTCAGCGCGAGTAATACCCACCCCACGACGTCATTCCCAACGCCGGCAGACAAAACCACGACACCGACTGTGGTATCCAAAAGTTTGAGCTCGGTCAGGATGCGGCACAAGACCGGGAACGCCGTGATCCCGACTGCAACAGCTACAAAGAGAACAAAATATCCAAAGTTGACGGCAGGGTCGATGAATTCGCGGTATACGCCCACTCCAAGGGCAGCGCCCAGGCCAAGAGGGACAAGCAGTCCTGCGACAGAAACCGCAGTCGCCGCTTTGATGTTCCTTTTCATAAGACGTGTATCGATTTCGAGTCCAACTAGGAAGAGGAATAGGACGAGACCGATGGTCGCAGTGAGATTCAAGAGCGGCATAGCAGTTTCTAGCAAGTAGGCGACGTGAATACGACGCCGTCCGAGGAATCTCATTACACACCTGGGAAGATGGTCGCTCTGAAGTTGGGGATGCGTCCCATTACCGTCGGGCCTAGGATGACACCACCTATTACCTCTGCTATAACGCGCGGCTGGCGGATTCGGCCCAAGATGAGAGCAAGGAGCTGCGTCATAGCAATAATGATCACTGCACGAGAAGAAATGGTCAGTAACACGACGCGTCAGGTCATACCGAAGGCTACGTACCAACTTGGATGACCCAGAGGCGGATGGGGTCCGACGCATTATAGTCCGCTGGATTGTCGCCACTAAAGACGCCTCCCTACAGAAACTGGTGAGCGCTGATGTAGGTAGGGACAGAAAGCAGGTTACCTGTGAAGTCGCAGCTCTGCGAATGATACTGCCGACGAACTGTCCATCGCTCATGCGGCGCATAAATCCACCCATTTCGCGGGAATGATGGGGGTGCAAAGACAAGCGCTGGACAAGCGAGCCATGCTTTTACTTTCCAAATTAATGAGACACAGCCACAGGCACATGTTGGCCCTGTGCAGATTTATGTTGCGGATCCAAGTGCGGATCGCAGCGGTGTGATTGTTGATACTATTACTTGGCGGTACATTTGCGATACGCTTGACCACTGCCCAGAGTATACACTCGAAGCATGAGTCGGATCCATGGCCAGAAAGTGTGCTAGTTATTCGCGGCGGAAAGCTGCGTACAGGTATCTGTCTCCTGTTCCGCAAACCCACTGGAATATCAACATCCGTGCGGGGCCGAGGCGGTGTATCCCCAAGTACAGTGTTCCATAATCCAGAACCTGCGCGCTCTTGTGCGTTGGTGAAGGCAAGTGCAGGTGTGATGGTGGAAGGAGGAAGAAACAACGAAGCCGGTTCACGTGGCTTCAATATTGAAAACAGAAGTGAACTTCCCATGCTAGATGAGTACCTCTCAATGAGACTGGAGAAACAGAAACTGTTCCTCAGGCTTCCCAATAGTAGATCGACGCTGGGTTGAAGATTGTGTCTACTGGACGACATATCAAAATCCATGGTCTTGAAACCCTTACTTTTAGACAATCGATTTACAAACACAGATTTACCGGCCCTGGGACGCTGGCGGATCGTAACTGAGAAGAGTTCATCGGAGATGGAAGGCAAGAAGATGATTCCACGAGTAATGATACATACACAACATTGATACGTTAGCTTACTTGGTATACAAAGATTTATTCGACTTTGAGGGGCGTCGTGCGAAGGTATGGCTAATACCAGACTGGTCAGACAGCGCGAACGAAAGGAGAATGGAAATAACATACGTAGTGGACCTTGTGGTCGGGGAAGAGCGTCTTCGCCTCCTCGGGCTTAACACTAGCATGGATGATGACATCCTCGCCTTGCTTCCAGTTGACAGGGGTGGCAATACGATGCTTGTCGCCGAGCTGGATTGAATCAATGACACGGATGATTTCGTCAAAGTTGCGTCCTGCAACCGCGGGGTAGGAGATGGTCAAACGAATAACCTTCTTCGGGTCGATGATAAAGACGGTACGAATCTGCACAACATTAAACATCCGCTAAGAAGTAAGAAGAGGTACACGTACAGTGAAAGGGAGACCCTTGTTGTCGCGGTTGGTCACGTCCTGGTAGTCCAACATGTCGTAGAGGTACGAGACTTTTCGGTCAGCATCCGCGATCTAAAGGCAAATAAGCATCCGTCGCGCGTACATCGGAATTAACACATACAATAGGGAACTCCACGTTAGTCGGTCCAACAGTCTTGCCACCAAACTCCTCGATGTCCTTGATCCACGCCTTGTGCGCGTCCAGGCCGTTGGCGGACAGACCGATGACTTTGACGTTCCGCTTGGCGAAATCAGGAGCGCGACGCGCAACCTCTCCAAGCTCGGTCGTGCAAACGGGCGTAAAGTCATCAGGGTGAGAGAAGAGGACACCCTAGCACGACAAAATCAGCGTGAGATGAAATCGTAGACGGGAAAGACGTACCCAGGAGTCCCCAAGCCATTCGTGGAATTTGATGGGTCCGTGCGTGGTCTCTGCCTCGAAATCGGGGGCGATGCTGCCGAGGCGGAGAGTGTAGTCTTTCTTTGGGATGTCAGCCATGGTGGATGCAGGAGATAAGAAGGGAAATAAAGCAAGGAGCGCTTTTATATCGATATTGACATAATCTGATACAAATATGACGTGCTCCGGTCGCGAGATGGGTTCAGTGCGGGTCTAGGATCACTTCATTCAGCGGCCCTGCAATAGGAGATCGGATGATCTGCGCAAGGCGCAATTTCGTCGCCATAGGCTGATGGTGGAAAGACGACGAGAGCATGAGGAAGCGCCAAGTCCAGCTCTAGACCTAACCCTAAAACACCACGCCCGTGCATAGCGCGTTCGAAAAGTCGAAGTCGAACAGTCATTCGTTGAAGCGATACATAGCCGGTGAATAGCCATTTCTTGGACACTCAGGCGACGGGCCTCCGCCGAAAATCTACGGGATCAAGGAAAGACCGCCACATGAGGTTGACAGCCACGCTGAGAAAGTGTGAGTTAACCATAGAAGAGCGTGGAAAGAATCTCACGACGCGTCACGGTCCAGGAACACAGGAGGATGTCCGAGCAACATTAAATCCATAATACCGACCGCAAAGACTTCAAGTATATCGGCCATATCGGAATAGAAGTACAGTGCGCTGAGACTCCGAGTTACAAGGTGCTTTCGAGCGCTTGATATGCTGGTCGCCAGCGCTCTCCCGAAGATGGTGTTACGCGACAAAGCTTATAACGAACGGCAACGGTGGACCGAGATGGATCCCCAAGCCATGTATATCTTCTGAGAATGCTCGTGCGAAGTACAGACACTCTGGTGAGAAGCATCAGTTACAAAGGAGCGTATTTTGAGTGAGGAGATACACACACGTGCAATGTCGCGACTTTACATTCAAGTTGCAGCCCCTCCGAAACCAATCACACACGGCTTCAACCACACTAGCCAAGATTAGATCGGGGGTGGTCATACGAGAACCCATTCCAAAGTTAGGAGACGTGGAGGATCTCGCTGCCCCCCGTAGTCGACGGGATACTTTTTTCAATGCGAATATAGGCGTTGGGGAAAAGAGACAGACCTAATGATAAGTTAAGACGCATACGATGCCGTGGCATTTAAGGATGACCAGTGCATCCCAGGAGCCTGTAATGGGAATCGTCTTGTCCTCCTATATGGTGGGAAGGAGGGAAGGACACAGGAGCCTCCGTTCTTTCCCACGGACGACGCGACGCGTAAGTCACGTGCGCTCCTATGCTCAGGAAGGATCTTGGCCTAGCAAGCCCTGCTCGTACCCCATTGTGCGCGCATCATACAAAATGTTCGCAAGTCGAAGTGAATTAAACTGCACTACAACCTGTACCCATTACCATCTACTTCCACAGTGAATACTTATTTGAATGACCACTGTTCTCTGGCTCATGCTTTCAGGCCAACTTGTAAAATCTTACAGCTCAAGAAATTAGGGACATTCCAACTTCGTTACCCAATCCATCCAAGGCATACAGTAAATGTAAAGAACCTAAAGTAAACAGTAAAGTACAGAATCATGAATATCATTCACTCCATTAGTGCATACCTTTCCCTCTCAAAGCATAGCAGAACCGTTCAAACGCTAGCGGTGTCGCTTTGCTTTTCATCCAAGCGAGGCTCGTCCTCGGCGTTGAGACCCTCCGCGGGATACTTCTTCATAAGGAACTTGAAGACCTGTGCCATAATAGCCAAGGCAAGCACAAATGCACTACCAGTAGCCAATTGTAAATGGAGGAGATCTTAGTGACAGTATGGGACACTTACGTCGTCGTAGCGAAGCCTTGAACATAGCGAGGCGCGTCGGTGGAAGGCCAAAGGAAAGACCCGTAGATAGACGCGCTATTTCCCAGACCGTTCACAAGGGCAATAGCAACAGCGCGCTTCTCGGCTGGATGGTCGATAACACTTGACACCCACTATCAAGGTCTTAGTCTCTTAACCCGCGTGTACACGAAAAGACTTACCAAGAGCGTCAACGGACACGTCGCATAAACACCTCCAACCGCAAAACACAAAAACGCATACTTCACATGGTCGTTGTTCACCGAAACCACAATGATAAACGAAATACCAGCGATGAACGACGTCAACGACACGTAGTTGCCGCGCTCCTTGCGGAAGTCGCTGATGAAGCAGAAGGCGAGGATCGAGACCAAAGCGACCATGTAGATGGGGATCGTCATGTACTGCTTGGAAACACCGGTGTAGCCCATCTGGCCGACGAGCGTGGGGATGAAGTACTGGATGGTCTGGGAGCCGGTCGCGAGCATGTACATGAAGGCGAGGCACCAGGTGCGCCAGTCGGCGAGGGCGAGCTTGAGCGATTCCTTGTGCGATGGTTCCGCGGCACCATTAGCGGAGACACCGCCGATACCGTCGTGCTTGAGACGCTGGATAGCTATAGCCTGAATAAGGATTATGAGACGTAGTGTTTAATAGCGCGAGGTGTGGAGACGTACGCGTTCTTCGGGAGTGAGCCACTTGGTCGTCGACGGCCAGTCCGGGAGAATCATCCACGTAAAGAGGGCTAGGGGCAATCAGAGAACAGATGATGAAAGTAACCCGATCTACGCACCGACGAAGCAGGAACCAACGCCTTCAATAAGGAACAACCATCTCCATCCCTCAATTCCTCGAGCCATCTTGAGATGGTCCGTTATCACGCCAGCAAGCAAGCCAGAAAATGCGCCCTGTTCAAACACCAGGTTAGACGCGACAATCGCCGAGATAACGAACAAACCCACCGAAACAGCCGTAGCAGTGTAGTAGATGGAGTACCTCTTGGCCAGCTCGTGACGCTTGTACCAAGAGGACAGGTAGAACGCGACTCCCGGGGCGAATCCAGCTTCGATAATCCCCAAACAAAACCTCACCACCGCCAGTGCCTGCCAACTGTTGATAGCAGCCATGCATGCCGCGACGCCACCCCATACAAAGCATAGGACAGATAAGCTGCAAGCCGTTCATCAGAAATTGGCGCTAACGATAAAAGTGAGGTAAGTAAAAACGCACTAGATCGACGGACGAACACGCGTCAGGATCATGTTGGCAGGAATTTCGAATATGACATAGGACACCTAGGGTTGTCTCGTTAGTCAGGGTGTATTGGTAAAGCAAAATGGGCCAAACGGACGAAGAAGAGCAGCAGCACGACGGAATACTGGTTGGACGTCAACTTGAGATGTTCCTCCAGCCCCCCGACTTTGGCATTTCCGATATTGGCTCTGTCGAGGTATGATAGCGTGTACAGAACCCAGACGGTAGGAACCTAGAGCACTTTTAATACGCAGACGAAAAACACGACTGGGACGTACAATGCGCAAGTCAATCTTACGAACAAGCCTCCTCTCCGCGTCGGTATTAGGCTCGTACACAAATCCCTCCTGTTCGCGCCATTCCTGTTCGTTCGCAGCTTTCGACATGGTTAGGGAAAGAGGAATTTAACGGGGGATGTGGGAAACCGGAAAACAAATTTTCCCCAGGATTTATAGACGCGGTGAGGCCCATGCCCCACATTCGCCTCCTGAGGAATTATATCTTCCCGGACAGCTCGATCTCATCAATGCCCAGGTCAAGCGCGCACGCTAGTACCGGTTCCTGGAATTATTAGATGTCTTCTGCTCAACAAGCGAGGCCAGCTGACCAGTCAAAAGAGGATGCGCTCCAGGTTTTGATTACCGAAATATTTCTGATTATCTTTCTGAGAGGTGTATTCCTGAGACGAAACGAGGGCTGCATACCTTCTCTTGTTGGACTATGGACCATGGTGCTAGGTTCTGGGTGCTTGTTGTCCTGTGTGTGGCGAAAAGCAGCACCGGGAACCCGGCTTCCGATCAAATGTACCCATGACACCTTCTCTAAGTATCCTACGTCTAGCGTAAGAGAGTTCTTTCTACAATACATCGTCCTCGATGGTATACACAACAATACAACAACAATTGTCATAGTCCGAATACTCAATGCTTATCCTTTTTGATGGCAACAACGCCACCAGACTCTGACTCCATCGCGTGCAAGGTAGGCAAGTAATACGTCGACTCTGGACGTTCGAAGCCTCCGGCTTTCAACGCATGCAAAGGGGGCGGAAATTCGGGTAGTTCCTGTTTCTCCACATCCCGATCGTGTTCAAAGACCTCTGGGGAAAAGTGGGACGATGACAGCGCAGCCTCGGCATGCACTAATAGAAATGTCAATGATCATTCCGGGGGGGAAGGAAGGAAGGAACATACAATAGTTCGCCAAGCCCTGTCCAAAGTTCCGCAGACATAGGAAGCCAAGAACCATAGTCGCAACCATGAGGATCATGTACGAGACGGTGTAGCATCCCAGGTTGGGCCACATAAAAAACGTCCACCGGAAGACTTGGGAATAGAACATCGTGCAAGCGGCGGAAAAGAACAGGAAGCCGATGGCGAGGAAGGCGAACATAGTCTTGCGTTTCTCGTAGCGCACTGCATACCAGCCCTGGAGTGCCATTAGATCTGACGAAGACTCCGAGTTCAAGGTCACATACCAGAATGGTCCAAGGAACAATTAACTATGAGGCGCCATCGTCAGTGCATATGGACGAGAGCACGAAGGTGAGCACGTACGATGAGATAAAAGATGAAAACGCCCTTGTATATAGGCGTGTTCGTGGAAATGTGCTTGATATACGTGTTCAACAGCTGGTCGATCCATAGCCCCATTCCCGCTAGCAGAACATACATCTCAAGATGGAGACACGCTTGTACGGCCAGGTATAGCTAGCAGAGAGCGTTAGTAAGGGCATGTTTTGGAACAAACCATTAAGCTTGCCTTCAGCATGCGAGTGATGCGAGCTGGAGCGCCAAGACACTTGTAGGATTGAACGGAGTAGACGCGAAGCAACGTCCAGACCATGATTATCAGTGCCGTACAGTTTAAGATCAGGTCGGGTATCTATCAGCATCACGGGCATGAGAATGAATCCCCGGGGTCGTGAAGGGAAAGACCAACCTCTAGTCTTGATCGCGACGCGAAATAGGTGGGAAAGAAATCCATCGAGCAAGGTGTACCCGGCGCACGAAGAAGCGCGTCGTAGACCTGCTGCAGATGCTTTGTACGCCATATCGAATACGCCGACCACGCCGTGAGTAGAACGCGTGCCGCTATAGCTGACATCCTGGTACCGTCGTCAGATACATCCGTTCACCGAATGCCAAGTAAACGAACGTACAAGTGGGGCACGGAATCGTAGCACATAGCAATCACCGACATCCCGAAAAGCCAGAACTGCAAGAAGATGAAGGCGAGGTCCTCCCGACGGTTGTTGCTTAGACTGCGATTCCGGTGACGTCAGGTTGGCTTTGATGTGGACAGCGATGTTGACGTACTCTTGGTCCGGGAACAGAAGCGTCTGTATGCACTGGGCGCTTAAGGGTTGGATGCTACCGTCCTTCATCTCGAGGTTAACGGGGAACTGCTCGTTGTTCGATGAAGTGATCTTGACGCCATCGCCAACACTCTCCCGTCCAACCTAGATGGTAATGAGATTACTTGTCCAACGCGCCTAAACCGAATCGTGGCTCACCAGCACACTCTAGCACGGATTTAGTAAGGCGTCAGCTCGAAATGTAGACAGCTCACCCTTGTCGTAATGAGATTTTCCGAACTATTGTGCGACGGTTGGTTTATCGTGAACACGTCGACACAATTGGTGTCATTATGCGGGAGGTAATCGCACATCCGAAGTGTCGAGCCCACAAAGTACGTGTGGTTGGCGGACGGCACATCTGCGGCCGCCACGATGTCGGAAATGAAAGAGTGATACGTCGAGTCCGCGCCGAACAGTAACGACTGAATGATGCCCTGACCAAAACAGTGGAAGA
>QLPD01008086.1:0-45246 GCA_003314085.1 Hymenopellis raphanipes | reverse complement strand
CTCGAGTCTTACAAGGCCATGAGCGAGATGATGATCAAGAACAACCTGGTGAAGATCAAGGAGAAACCGCCTTACCCTGCCGAGCTCGAGGACAAGATCCTGACCAACTCGATGGCCCGTGTTACTGCTGATGCGAAGACGGGCTCGTACACTTTCACTCCCAAGCAACCGACATCCGCAACAATCGACTCTGCGAATGTCAAAGCAGTCACTCAGATCATGGATGCGACGCCGGCTAGTTCTGAGGGCGAGTTCACCGGCATTGGCGTTGACCAAGGTTTGTTTGTCTATTATCACTTGAATTTCAGTGCTAATTATCACCGTAGAGTTGATCTCTTCTGTTCCTTCGCACAACCCGACCTTCGTGGCTCGCAACTTCACTGATGCTGAGATTGCGTACTGCAATGCGCAGCCTTCTCCGTCGTCGTCGTATGCTGCTCGCTGGGTAGGGAAGGAGGCTGTCTTCAAGTCGCTCGGTGTCGCTTCCAAGGGAGCTGCTGCTGCGATGAAGGACATTGAGATTGTCAACGATGTCGCGACCGGTGCACCCAACGTCGTTCTGCATGGCGATGCCAAAGCACAGGCCGAGGCCAAGGGAGTGACGAAGGTTCTGTTGTCGCTCAGCCATTCCGAGGTATGTTCCTTCTTGTCTGATAATTGGAGTATGAATCTTATTGTTCCCCTCTAGACTGTTGCCATCGCGTTTGCTCAAGCCTCCAAGTCGTCTTAGTTATAGGGTTTTCGAAGCAAAAAAATACCATCATCGTCGCTGCATATTTCTGTATTGATACTCATCATCATATTTCGTACTCACTCGCACTACATTTTCCTCGCTGTATATGACTGAAATAGAATATATCCATTAGAGTCCTGATTCTGTGTCGTGAAGATTTCAATCCAATCGGTATCGGCGGGCCGAAGCCACAGAGCCACAAATGGCATACGCTTGACTACAAAGTACTTGTTTCTGACTTGTCATGTCGTCAATGCAAAAGGATGCGGATGGCTTCATTACAGGCGGTATGAATCCTCCCCACTGATTGGAATGGTATATTGACGGTAGTGTAGTCGCCGATGAGGGGGGCGCCCCACCAGACTCGCCCAAAGGTGTGTTCCAATTTCGGCATGAAGCAGACGGTGGCTCACGATGGCGCAGTCGACAACAGCGATCTGATAAACTCGACTTTTGAAGTGACTGTATGTGCTAGTGGATTTGAGGCGCGCGATGACAACAATAGTTGACGACACTGAATAGGTTACCCTCGCCGACCAACAGGGAAACCCAGACTCACCGCTTCATAGCGTGAAAACGTTTGAGGAACTTGGATTGTGCGTTCTAATTTAATAATGTTTTTCAAAGCGGCTGAAGGCTTGACAGACATGCGGATCTGTTAAAGGGACTGTTCCAGATGCGCTTTATCAAGCCATCCAAAATCCAAGAACGCGCCCTTCCCCTTCTCCTGTCCAACCCGTAAGGCGCACAGTACTCGATCGCGAATCCATCCAAATTTCTTCCCAGCCCCATAAACATGATTGGCCAGTCTCAGTCTGGCACTGGCAAAACTGCAGCCTTCGTACTCACCATGCTGTCCCGCATCGATTTCACCCTAAATAAGACACAGGTTGGTTGTAATTTCGTGCTTTTGTTCCAAGTTTGTTTGATACATTCTAAGTACCTAGGCTCTGTGTCTGGCGCCGTCGCGAGAACTTGCGCGGCAAATCATGTCCGTTATTCTACTCATGGGCAAGCACACACCAGTGCAGACAGAGTACGCCATCAAGGACCATTTACCGCGTGGGGCGACCAAAATCACGGCGCACATCGTCGTTGGCACTGCAGGAACGATGATTGACCTCATCAAGAAGAAAGTCATCGACGTTAGTGCCGTCAAGGTCTTTGTCCTCGACGAAGCGGACAACATGCTAGATCAGGATGGATTAGGTGACCAAACCTTGAGGGTGAAAAAGTGTGTGTTTATTAGACCATGTCGATTCCGCTCAACTTGTTTTCAGCATGCTACCCAAAAACCAAAGCGTTCAAATTATCCTGTTCTCTGCGACCTTCCCGGATCACGTCCGGAATTTTGCAGACAAGTTCGCTCCCAAGGCCAACAAGATTGAGTTGAGAAGGGAAGAGCTCAACGTCGACAGCATCAAGCAGTTCTATATGGACTGCCGAGACGCGGAGCACAAATATGATATCCTTGTCAGCTTGTACTCTTTACTCACGGTTGGGCAGAGTATTATCTTCTGTCAGGTTTGCTTTACACTTCACTACGTGTGCTCTCTTATTAACACACATGAAGCACCGGCATACGGCCGACCGGATATCTCAACGTATGACAGCGGAAGGACACAGAGTGGCTTCGCTTCATGGAGCTAAAGATGCTGCCGAACGAGATGCTATTATTGACGGATTCCGAGCTGGCAAGGACAAGGTCTATCATAATCTCTTCTCCTCTCATTCGCTCATAATACGTCTCTCTTAGGTTCTGATCACAACGAATGTCATCGCCCGGGGCATAGATATTATGCAAGTGAACATGGTAGTCAATTACGACCTTCCCCTCATGGCCGAGCGTGGAACGAATAGGACCCAGGGAGATATGACGCCCGACTTGGAGACATACATCCATCGGATAGGGCGAACAGGACGCTTTGGTCGCAGGGGTGTGTCGATCAACTTTGTGCATAACAAGGAGACGTGGAACCAGATGGAGACCATTGAGAAAGGTCTTGGGAAGAAGATTACGCGGATTGAAACAACGGATTTCGACACGATGGAAGAGGTTCGTGTATCTCGTCAATGTTATCAAACGCGTACTGATGAGTGGATCATAGGCGATGAAAAAAGCTATGAAGTAGACTTGTATGGTAGACGATCTGTTGAGTGTATGATTTGTTTGATGTATTTAAAGACACGGAGCATCAATGCATCAACCCCCACTGAGAGTCGCATTGAGAACTCTACGACAAACTTTATCTTTTAGGCGAATCCAGCGGTGATACCATCATACGCTGGCTTTGGGACAAAGTTCTCATTCCATGGCAGTGCCGCACCTTGCCCGCTGAACACGCTCGGTACCCAGGAATATTTATCCGTCCAATCCCAAATTGTCACCCCCACACACTTGGGAATCGCATTACACGCGCTCACGACGGACAGGTAGTCCTTTCGCTGTTGCTCGTATAAAGCCGCTGTAGCCGGGAGCGTCATGCGGATGTCCAGCTCCGTAATAGCGATCTCTACGCCCAAAGCGGTCATGGCTTCCCAGTTGGCTTGGAGAGTCGTGGGGACAGAGCCGACTATAAGATGTGCTTGGATGCCGATGCCATCGATTGGGACGCCCTGCGCAATAAGGGACTTGACAAGATTTATCATGGCGGTGGACTTGGATCCTGTTCCGTCGATGTTGTAGTCGTTGATCTAGGGGGGTTTTAATCAAGGTGGGTATAGAGATACGAAGCAAGACCACTAACGTAGAGTTTAGCTTTGGGATCTGCGGCCCGAGCAGCTTGGAGGGCGACAGAAATATAGGATTCGCCTATTGTCGTGAAGAAGACTGACTGACGGAAGGTTCCATCGTCGTTGAAGGGCTCGTTGACCACGTCCCACGAGTCTATTTGGGTATGTGAACATTGTTATGTCGTCGAAGGTTTCATAAGCGTTTACTTACACCTGTATATGGAGTAAGCAACCTTTAGGACTTGGAATTGAGCAGAAATTACTCACACTTTACCAGCATAGTGGGAAACTACAGTGCTGCAGTGAGTTTGTACAATGCTCGTCAAAGTTGCGTTGTCGAATCCGCCGGAAGAAACCCAGCTAGGGAGCTGACTGTGCCAAACACAGTTGTGTCCTCTCAACAGTTGCCCATTCGCAGCGGACAAGTTTGCAATGACGTCGCCGTTAGTGAACGTGAAAGTTCCTCGGGATGGCTCAGTAGCATCCTAACGAGGTGTTGTCGTCATCTAGCTCCAGCAAGCACGCGCAGAATTACTCACCCATTTCATACTATTTCCCGGCGTGATCTGACCGAACATTGTGTTATCGCTAAGGATAGCCTTGTACGCTGTATCGGAAAGCTCTCCATTATCAGTGGCCGAACCAAAGTAGAGCTTTCCCGCCGCGACTGCGGCCTTGTGCAAGGCGGTGGCAGTGGACGAAGCTCCGGGGAGTGTGGCGCTGGCCGTGCTCGAAGCAGACGTCGTAGCGCTACCGTTGGGGAGACACTGAGAATACCAATCGTTCGAGTACGTGCAGGTGTATCCAGCAATGCACGTCGTGGCGCCCGTCCAGCCTATCCCGCCACACTGGCCCCATGCTCCCGACTGAGCGTACACACGGGAGGAGAGGAGGAGAGCAAAGAGTAGAGGAAACATCGCGTCGTTTCTTCTGCGGAGAACGGGATGCGAGGGTGTCCTTATAAACGCGAGACGAGGCACGACTATTATTATCGGATGTACGTCGCTTGAACTCGTGCAGGCGTCATGCTCACGCTGGGGGGTGAACGTGAACATTATATTTTCCGCGTAGTCGGGAGCTGTGAACAATACGCTGGATAGGGACCATGCTGCAGGTACTGAGAAAGCAAAAACTTCGGACGTGCCGTACCTTTATTGAGCTTATGATCTAAACGGAAGATCGTCGGCTGAGGACCATAGCAAGTAGGAGGCCGCCCAGAAGGCTCGATGGAATTCACGAGCTAGCAGTAACTGTGCCCATTCAGTTCGCGGTGAAGTCTATCGGTGGCAACCGCAAGAGAGCATGACAGAACCTGTCGTATTCTTGGGCAGAGAAGCAGACCATCAGTTCTTCAGACGAGCACGAGACTGAAGTAGCATGCGATACACCATGCGGTAATACGTGAGCGTATAAGCTAGAAGAAAAGCGAACGGAACCTATATAATATGATGTCTGGTTTCAAGCCGGGAAGAGGCCGCTTGATTAGAAAGGGAGGGTATATCTAGTACGTCCCGTAACTTGCTGGTATCAAGCAGAAAACCCAGCAACAATCCCATCATATGCCGGCTTAGGAACAAACTCCTCATCCCAGGGCAGCGCCGCACCCTGTCCAGAAAACACACTCGGCACCCACGAATACTTATCCGTCCAGTCCCAAATCGTAACGCCCACACACCCCGCAACGGCATTGCACGCACTGATCACCGCCTCGTAGTCTGCCTGCTGCTGCGCCAACAGCGCATCGGTCGCAGGCAAAGTCATTCTGATATCCAGCTCCGTTATAGCGATTTCGACGCCCAATGCCGCCATCGCCTCCCAGTTCTCTTGTAGCGTGGTGGGCACGGAGCCAACGATGAGATGGGCTTGGATGCCGATTCCGTCTATGGGGATGCCTTGGTCGAGGAGGGACGAGACGAGGTTGATCATGGCAGTCGACTTCGCCCCGGTGCCGTCAATGTTATATTCGTTGATCTGTAAATATAGTGGTGAGCTCGTTGAAAAGTTGGCTTCCGCACTGAGACTGACATAAAGCTTGGCATTGGGGTCTGCGGCACGAGCAGCCTGAAGAGCAACGCCGATATAAGACTCGCCCATCGTCGTGTAGAACACAGACTCGCGGAAGGTCCCGTCATCGTTGAACGGCTCATTAACGACATCCCAAGCGTCTACGCGTCGCTGTTAGCACTGAATGACGATACTCGCAACAGCACTCACAACTGTATTGTATTGTTATTGAATAGATCATCAGAGGTATAAATAAAGACAAAACTCACACTTGTCCGGCATAGTGCTCTACAACCGTCCCACAGTGTGTTTCGATGATGCCCGCCAGCGTCGCATTATCGAATCCACCAGAAGACACCCAGCTCGGAAGCTGGCTGTGCCACACGCAGTTGTGACCTCTCAATAGCTGCCCATTAGAAGCTGCCAGGTCCGCTATAACATCGCCCTTGTCAAAGGTGAATGTTCCCTGAGTCGCCTCTGTCGCGTCCTGGAAAGTACATTATTGATTTCACCATGGATCTCACAACAACGACACGGTACTTACCCATTTCATACTATTTCCTGGCGTTATTTGGCCAAACATCGTGCTATCGCTCAGGATGGCGAGGTAGTCTGCATCATCGAGCTCGCCATTATCAGTCGCGGAACCAAAGTAAAGTTTCCCAGCCGCCGTCGCCGCGTTATGCAAGGGCGTCGCAGTAGAAGTGGCATCGGGTACAACGCCACTGGATACAGTCGACCCCAAACTAGTACTGGCTGAGAATGAAGCGATAGGTGCAGCAGCCGAACTCGAGGCGATAGAGGAAACGACCACCGCAGTCGTCGTCGTCGACACGGCAGGCCCGGTAGAAGAGGCTGCCACTGAAGACGAGCTAGAGGTTGGGGCCACTTGGGTGGATGTCGACACGCTGGTAGAGGCAACGGGTGAGCTAACTGAGCTAGACGTTGCATGACCGCAAACAAACTTGACGGCACTGCTACTCGTAACATCCGTTCCCTGGACGCATTGCGAGTACCACTCGCTCCACTCCTTGCACGTCCATCCATCGCCACAGGTCGTGTCTCCAGTCCAGTTGTTACCACCGCATTGTCCGTAATCAGCCAACTGTGCGTATACGCGCAGAGAGATTATGACTGTAAAGTAAAGTGGAAGCATCATTTTGGAAAGCTATTGCCCAAACGAAGGGAGGTGGCGTTGTCAAACGAGAGGAAAGCCCACCGGGGGCGAAAAGAACGTGGAATGTATGGTTGGAGTCGCAAGAATTCGAGAGTGGAGTGGGATTTATATTCACAGCCGTGGCGACGCATGATGGGCTTGGGTTGCAGACTAGGCGGGAGCCGTGAGTAACAAGAAACGCATGAGTGCAAAAACTTCGGAGTTTATACCTGCCCGGATGGACGTCATGACGCGGTTGAAGTACGGTTAGGACACGAGCGGACCGAGCAACAAAAAAAGAACGCCCTGTAGATCAGCAGTTCGCGGGAAGTGGCGCGTTGAATTCTTCGTGGGCTCCTTGAATCTGAGTTCGCTTTGGTATGTGTTCAGCGTCTCCGGTATTCATAGCAACAAGAATGAGATGATTCTACTGTGAAACTAGAATTCTGAAATAGACAGTCAGGATAGTCAACAAGGAACGACGGACAGGCCTGGACGGCGGGCAGAGCAGGTCCGAATATTCTGGACTTCGGCCTATGGTTGCTCTTATAACCACCAACCAATTACCCGTAGATTTCAGCGTAGTGTTGTTCAGTTTCATGTGTTGGTAAGGTCGAAACAAGAATACAATCAATACAGCCCTATAGCACAAAGGTGAGCGAATATTATACAACAATTGATGGAGCCTCCATCGAAACATCAGTACTCGACGCTTTCGCTTCCCGACGCTGGGCCGACTTGACCTTGAGCGCCTCGAGTTCTTTCTCCAATTTCTGTGCCTTCTCCTCTAGCTCATTTTTATCAAATATCGAGTACGGTACGGGCGGATCGGGGGTGTATTTGCCGCGGTAGGCTGCATGGCGAAAGATATCGTTCATGAAGTCATGGTTCCGGCGGTAGCGCGCCATAGCAAGCGATCTGGTAGTGTACATGTCCCCGTCGTCTATTTCTGCTATTTCTTCGTGATGGGCAGGAAACGAGGGACGCTAATACGAGACAAAATGAGTGTAGTACATGGCTAAAGGAATGAAAGGTCGAACCGTCCCGCCCATGGCTCGACTACGGTCTAGCATTTCCATCTTGTTATTCTGTGCTGCAAGAAGGGCCTGCTGTTGATGGATGTTCATGCCCATAGGCATGTTATTCATTCCCATTGGACCTGGGCCTGGACCGCCGCCTGTTGGTGGAACCTTTACTCCCGTTTTCTCGCCATTGACAAAGACAGCGGCTTCTTGGACAGGTCGTAGTGGATAGGTGCGTATTGGTTGGTTCATGAGGGAGGGCATAACAGCTGGAATGCAGGTTAGTTGGGGCATGGCTGGACTGGACTAATCTAGACATACGAGTGCTCGGTCCGCGCGTGTAGTGGACAAGGACTAGAGAGGGATTGCCACCTTTTAATATACGAAATCGTCGCCGTAGCCGCCACGCGTTTGGATCGCCAGAATTTGGTATAAATCCGTGTTTTGACTCGTGCACCTCTATTTCCTGCACAACTTTTAGCACAAATGAAACCTAGGCGAGGTTGCGCGCACCCGTCCATGAGGTCCAGGCATCACAAACTTTGTTTCTGCCTCCAAGTAGCGTATTCCATCATTGGGAAATGGGGTTTGGTTGGGGAGAAATATGAGAAAGAGCTGTCCCTCTGCAGTCAATGAGCGCTAGATACTGTAGTAAACCAAGAGGCGTACCTTTGGGTTGGTCTATGTAGCCCCAGTGAAATGGAGTGTTGGCCGACAGCTGCAATGCGCGACTGAGCATACTGTAGGCGGACTCGAGATTGACTGAGGGATGTTGGCCGAGATCAGTGGGGTACTTTAGACAGAGACCCTCTGCCTGCATTTGCGGTGTACCCATCCCAGCCATGGTGGCGAAAGAAAAGAACTGAGGTTAGGGTTTGTTACTGCTTCCGGAACTCAACACACAATCCATGTATCGGTCAGTAGAGACCACTATGTGAATGCTTCTGTGGCCTTATAACATCGGCTGGACACCTTTCCAATCCTCCTTTCAAGTATGGCAACTGCCCACATTATCCTCCATGATCCCGCCAACCCATCCCAGTACTGGAGTCGCGTTCCTCTTGGAGATAAACCTCCTCAAGTCGGCACGACAAGAATAATCTACGATACGCCTGACAGTCTATTCATCTTATCGTCGCTCGGTCCCTGCTTTGACAAGAAGGCCGAACGCGAAACGCGAGGTAATTCGGAGAGCTATCGGTGGCGCAGTCAAAGCAGCAAAAGGAACCGAGGGCGTCACGACTGCCAGCTTGGATCCTTCTCTTGATTCTCATGCTTCTGGTATGTATACACTTTGCAAGGTACTTGAGTTCTAACGTTTTTAACAGCCGTCGTGTGGGGGAATGCACGTCACGGCGACGTGCTCCTACCACACGGAGTCGGCAAGAGTGAGATTGCCGAGAGGGAAAACAAGTGAGTCCAAGTCGAACAGGCAAGAACTGGGGTAATCACTCGAATTCCAGCGGGTTACAGTACAGTACAAGACGGCGGCTACTTATACTGTAAGTAGGACTATAAATAAAAGGAGATATACCGGGGAACAGCGAGAGCAAGCAACGGCCGTATCACAACTAGCGATCCGCGAGGTAGATCAATCGCAACGAAGAGGCAAGAAGAGAAAAGGGAATGCTGACAAAGCGTGATGCAATCACGCTTCCGTCACATACGCCCTCCGACGTTCAACTCCTTTGAACGTCTACCATCATCTCCTTTGAACGTCTACCATCATCTTCGCTTTCTTCCGTTTCTGTGGCTATGTCTCCGTAGCGTTTATCGCAAATTTGTTCTTCTTCGTCTTTCGATTCTCCGCTCTGGTCCCGGTTAATCCTTTCTTGGTTCTGGTTCTGGTCTTCGTCTTCGGAGGCGGCGACGGCGCTCAGCGCCTGCATATTCACGCGCGCCATGGCATCGAACTCGTTCGGAACGCGTCTGTGACTAGGTCCTCCAGGTATCTCCCCCAGGAACTCGTCGAAGTCACCAATCGGTTCATCGGCCCATATCAAGCCATCAGCGCGATTCATCAACGCGCCCTCCAGTAACTTCTCGCGCGTGTCATCACGGCGTTCAATTGTAGAGTTCTCCATGGAGATTTCTCCCAGCTTGATTTCACGGTGCGTATCCGACCATTGTTCATTTCTGTTGTTCTTTTTCAGATCCGATATCATTCCCGGCACTTGGAGAACATCATGCCCCGGCGTCTGCACAGCTTCACTCCAGTGCAAATCGATGGGCTCTCCAACAGAGTATGTTCTGCTTTGCCTGGTCTGGTTCTTCCTGTTACGACTGATCATTTCCAGGCTATTCCCCTTGGGTACGGCCATTGGATCAAGATCTCGTCGATCAGCTTTCCCAAGACGATTCCGGGACGACTCGACGCGTCCTCCAGAACGCTTAACGCGTCTACGGCCTGTAATAAGGCTCACATTCTCGTCATCGTGTCTGGCCTTTCCATTCGGCTTTCCAACTGGCGATTGGCTAGAGACTCGACGATCTTCAATCACGTTGGTGAGTTGTTCTGTCTGCAGTTCGGCAGGTGAACTGATCTTTACATTTCCTGCAGATCTATCACTTCGTTTCGCGGCGCGTGCATTGCCACTCTGAGCTCGACGGTGCTTCAGGCACTCGACACGCCCTCCGGCACGCTCAAAGCCATGCCTATCATGTGCGATCAATCTGTTCCTTTTCTTGACATCACGACTGATCTGTCTGAGGTGCGATGTCTCCACCTGCGACCGGTCAGAAACGTGCCGCGATGATCCATCTTCTAGCACATCGGTGAGTCGTTCAGTTTGCCTCCTGGCCTGTAAACTGACACCAAAATTTCTCGCAACTCTGGTCTTGCCCGGTGCAACACATGCATCCGGCAACCTGACTCGTCGGTCTTTCTGGTACTCGACGCGCCCTCCAGCACGCTCTCCGGACCAAGAACTCTCCTTCGTTCTGGACGTAGACCGTGGGATAGGGTCGAGTGCCTGCTTCTGGCGTTTCGACTTCTGGTATTTACTGCCGTCTTTCGCAATAAACATTCTATTCTTCCGAATTTCGCGTGAACCTTGAGTCCGCAAAATGTTCCGGGTACCCTCGCCCTCCTTTCGTTCTTCTCGGCCTCGAGGAACGAAATCATTATCAGCGGGGAGGATGTCAAAGGTCAATCCGGCCAAACCAATGCCGATTGAACCAATTTCTTCGACAAATTCATCTTCAGTGTTTGCTTGACTGTCGACAGAATCGCAAAACCGAGCGATGTGTCCTCATTTCCTACACAGGAAACAGCGGCCTTCAGCCATCAACCTTTTTCTCATCGCGGATGACAGCGGTGCAAACGGTATATTCAGATCATCGCTCACTGACTCGTTCTCATTAGAAGAGTCATCGTCATCGTCATCGTCATCTTCTCCAGATGTCGAGTTCTCTGGACAGTCACGGGCGATATGACCGCGCTCGCGACATATGAAGCAACGACCTTGTTCCATCAAGATCTTTCGTTCACGAGCGGACAACTCCGATACAGATTCGTAGTCTGACTCCGAGTCGTCGGTGGACCCAAACACGTCTTGGCTGCTGGAGCCACTATTGTCCGCAGAGCTGGAGCCTGACTCGTCGTCATATTCACTGCTTTGCTGGCTTCCAGCAATCGAGTCTCGGTACTTCCTTGAATCAAGGCTTCCACTGCTTCTGTCACCAGCTTCGAGTTCTGAACTCGAGTCTGAATCGGACTCTGTTCCTGGATCGCTATTCTCAGGGCACGAGCTAGCGCGATGGCCTCGCCTTCGGCATCTAAAGCATCGACCTTCCGCCATCAAGATACGACGTTCTTGCGGGGATAACTCCGGCACAGACTTATTGTGGCGTTCATCACCGGAATCGCCCAATGACTTCGAGTCTGTGTCGTAATCCGTCGATCCATCTTCCTGGATAGAAATACCATCCGGATCAGTATCATGTTCGCCGCGCTGCACAGTGCAGAGTCGTGCAACGTGTCCTCGCCGTTGACACAGGAAACAACGTCCTTCTGCCATCAACCGGCGTCGATCTTCTACTGACAGACCTGCGGGGTACAACTGTCGTTGGTCTGGGTCATATGAATCATTTGACGTGTCACATCCATCATCAGAGCTGCTGTATCCACGCTCTGAATCAGCCGGTATGTTCTCGACCATTTCAATCAGTTCAGCGGTTCTTTCAACCTCGCTGTATCTGGCCGTCTCCGGATTCAATTCATGACGCCAAAGGCCCTGCTGGATATAGACATTTAGGCCTTCCCACAGCTTGTGAACGCGTTCGCGTTCGTCCACGAGACCAACGGTATTGAACAAGACACGGAGTTCACCCAGGTACTGTCTGACAGTCCTGTCATCTTGCATCAAATCTTGCAGCGTAGCACGCTGATCAAGTCGGAATGTCAATGGGAAACAATAATTGTAGAGTTCAATGAAGAACTTTCGAAGTTTCCACCGCCTGACATTGTCTGCCACAGAACTGACATAGAAGTCTCTCGCAGTTCCGGTCAAGAAGTGCGATAACTTAAGCACTCTGTTCTTCTTCGGGACGCCGCCATCACGTACGTAGGCTGATCCTTCAGTCACAAACTCGAGGAACATCTGAGCATCTGAGGATCCATCATACTTTACAGGTGGATCCGGCTTCAAAATGTATTTGCGGCGTTCAGGTCTCTTTCGAGACTTTCGGGACTGTTTCCGATGTCCTTTCTTCGACTTTTTGTCATGCTTCCGTGACCTGTGTCGACTAGAATCATCTGAACTTGAATCAGACGATGATGACAAGTCCGAACTGTCCGAATCGTTGTCTGAGGTCACGTCCGAGGTCCTCCTCTCGGATGACTCTGAACTGGAGCTCGAACTTGAGCTTGAATCACTCGGAGGGTCGCTTCTACGCTTTGATCTGCCTCCTGATCGACGCGACCTACTAGTCGGTCCACGGGAACCCAAATCAATGTGCGCCACCATCAGATCACTGATGGGCTCGGAAACACTTCGGCGACGCTTCTCCTTGCATCTAGCTTTCACAGCCATCTTGTTCTCATTCCAGGAGCGCTTACGACGCGTCCTGATCTCTGGAGATTTGCTCATTGATGGCAAAGAGGAAGAACTCGAGGAAGAGGCAGATTTTTCAATCTGTTCCATCTTCGTCGGTTTCTTGTCCTTCTCAGCCCGTTTCGTTCGCTTCCTATGACCACTGGTACCATTACCATGGCATCCTTCAGCATCCTCTTCTTCATTCACCGCCTTACGCGATGATTTACGGGAAGCCTCAAACTCAGGCTCACAATCCCGGTCCATACCTCGTGTCTTCGACCTGACACGGTGTCGATGACGACGATGCTTTCGCATTCCATCGTTCTCACTGTCTGGGGGTTCTGGAGACTCCCCAAGTTGTACTGCAGTAGCTAGCAAATCAAATTTATTTCCTGCTGTACTTCGTGCTAACATTTGAGCACGGCTAGATGCCACCTCTTTCAGCGCATCTTGTCCGTGGCTAGAGCGACCAATGCCGCGCTTCCTAACCACATTCCAAGGACCCATATTGTCATGACCCGCCAGCTCATCAAGCTGCGGTCGATCCCATCGTGTCGTCCGTACCACGCGTGAAGTACGCGACGAGCACGTACTCGTCTCCGGAGACGCAGCGGCGACATCATCGGCGCGTCTCGACAAAGCAATGCCTGCATCCTGAATCGTAGCGATATCTTGGCGCATACGATTCCAAGGACCAGCAGTCTCCTCTAGTCCAGCAGTGATGTTGGTATCACCGCGACTTGAGAGGGCTCTCACCTCCGGCGGCGACTCGCGCTGCGGCAGAGAGACACTCGGGGCTACGCCACGCCGAGGTAATGCGGCCGTCTCCGCTGCTACTTCGCCACGCAACAGCGGGAAGACGCCGTTTCCAAAAGGAGACTCTAAAATATCATCAGTAATGGGATGCGGGGGCGGATACTCACCTGTATCCTCCGTGATGCGATTCTGAGACGATCCGTCGCGACTCGGAAAGTCAGAAATTGTCGCGGCTCGACGTCGAGGTCCGTTACGACGCGAGGAGTCCTGGGTTCCAGTAGACATGTCTAAGATTGTCGGCCAAATAGATAGAATGAGATGAAAAAAAAGAGAAAGAAAAAGAAAACAAGCAGAGAGGTGTTGCCGAGGATATCCGAGTTGATCAGACACGGAAGCTCCAATTAGGCGAGTGTAGGATACTTTGTCGGTCGAGGTGTCGAGAGTTGTCGGCCCAAGTTCAAAATATGTGGGGGAATGCACGTCACGGCGACGTGCTCCTACCACACGGAGTCGGCAAGAGTGAGATTGCCGAGAGGGAAAACAAGTGAGTCCAAGTCGAACAGGCAAGAACTGGGGTAATCACTCGAATTCCAGCGGGTTACAGTACAGTACAAGACGGCGGCTACTTATACTGTAAGTAGGACTATAAATAAAAGGAGATATACCGGGGAACAGCGAGAGCAAGCAACGGCCGTATCACAACTAGCGATCCGCGAGGTAGATCAATCAACGCGTCCTAAACGCGTCCAGGCAACGAAGAGGCAAGAAGAGAAAAGGGAATGCTGACAAAGCGTGATGCAATCACGCTTCCGTCACACGTCGCATCCCATCTAGCAGCTTAGTCATTTAGTTTGAAGACATCTCCCCCTCCCAAGGTTCACTCAGGCACGAAACAATGCATCTTTGAACAGGTTGATATTATCACCGAACATGAATGAAATCGTGGTCTTGTTTATGCGGAAGCCCAGAACTTTGCGCGCACTGTACTCTAATCATACCGTCGTCTTATAGACACCCAGATTCTAACAGCTCATGGAAATGCCTGCCAACATGATGACCCCCACTAAATTCACGGAACGCGTCAAGCTTGAGTTCCATGGGTTGGAGAACGTCAAAATCATTGTCCGCGATTAAGGCTTGTCTTTATCGCGTATTCTTTATATGTAAGACTAACCTCATCCGCTTAGAATGTCCGCCTTCCTCTCCGTTACGCGGGGAACGCCAGAGCCAGCAAAGTTACAATGTAAGTCCAAAGTCCTGAATGGCTGCAATACTGGCTTCGATGCATGCAGACACTACACAGGAGCTTCCTCGAAAGACGCTTACCCACTCACTTTTGTCGGTAAAGGCATCACATTCGATCCAGGTGGAATCAATTTGAAAAACGCTGACGTGAGGTTGCGCCATACATTCTGTTGCGAGTATATTCGTGCCACTTACAGAATATGAAGCGCATGCGCGGTGACATGGGTTTGCCCAGGCTTCCGCCACGATTCCATGGGATTAAGACCCTACGTTCTAGGCGGCGCTGCGACCGTCGTTGCTTCGACGCTGGCCATCGCTAAACTGAAATTCGCTGTCAACTTGATAACTATCGCCCCTCTAACGGAGAACATGCCTGGAGTATGGATCTCGTTTCCAGGTGTCATGTCGCGTCGTACTGATCTTTAACATCCAGCCAAGTGCAACAAAGCTAGGCGACATGTCAGTGGCGTTTCCAAGTAATATTCCGAGGACTTGCGCTATAAACTAGATATAGAATCTACGCCATGAATGGAAAATCTATCGAGGTAGATAAAACTGATGCGGAAGGACGCCTAGTGCTGCAGGTATGTGGCGATCTAGTTTGATCAGGCTTCAAGTCCTTATGCGGTTCCAGACGCGCTTTACTACGCGTCTTCCGAGTTCAATCCACATACCCTCATCGATACTGCTACTCTAACTGGGAATGTCGTCTCCGCTCTTGGAGATCTCTATTCTGGCGTCTTTACTAACTGCGATAGCCTCTGGAAGGAACTAAAGGCTGCCGGAGATCGAGTTTGATCGATTCTGGATGCTTCCACTTGATGAAGAGTATGCCTCAGCCATTAACAAAAGCAACGCGGACCTGCAAAATGTGGGTGATCCTTTTTTCGGTTGACGCGCGACGTTAATGTTGAATGTAAAGACTGGAAGACCGGCTGGGGCCAGTGCAGCGGCCTTATTCCTGAAGCATTTCGTTCAAGGACTGGATGAGCTTGAGAGCCATGAAGTTCAAATTCGTTGGGCCGATTCAGATATTGCTAGTGTTATGGAGGTGATGGAGCCTACTGCGTATATGGAGAAGGGCATGGCTGGACGGCCCGTCCGCGCCTTGAGTGAAAATTTGTAGTGGTAGTACGATACTTTGAACTTTGAAGGTTGGGTTTGAGTTTGTTGAAGGCAGTCAATAAACAGACCATAATTGATCCGAAATTCGGCCCCTGCTCTTCATCGTCATTCCCATCCTCCATGAACGCGTCTCGTACTGACCTGCTCGCCTGGCTGAATGAGCTCCTCCAGCTCAACTACACAAAGGTCGAGCAATGCGGGACAGGCGGCGCATACTGCCAGATCATCGACTCTATCTACGGTGCGCGCGATTCTCTCGATGCCTTCTGCGATGAGCACCTGATTGGGATTTTTTCTCCTCTTTCTCTCTGCCATTTACTCGCTGGGATATTTCTATTATGAATTCACAGGCGACCTGCCCATGCAGCGGGTGAAGATGATGGCCAAGCACGAGTACGAATTTATCGCGAATTTCAAGGTCCTGCAGACGGTGTTCAAGACAAAGAAGATTGACAAGGTGCCGTTCTCTTTCACTGCCATACTAGTAGTCTCACGCAGCCCGTTACAGCCCATACCCGTGGAGAAACTCGTAAAATGTAAAATGCAGTACGTTGTTGCTCGCCCCTGCCCATCCATCTTCATACCATAAATCTCAAAGGGACAACCTCGAGTTCTTACAATGGATTAAGCGTTTCTGGGATTCCAACTACGGCGGTGGCGCCTATGACGCCGTCGCGCGCCGAAAAGGCGCCCCGGCGGACCCGCCTGCCACCGTCGCGCCGCTCTCCGCGGGCAAAGCGAACCTCGGCGTAGGCGCGGGCCGCGCTGGTGGGCGAACACCCATTGGCGGACACAGATCGGGGTCGACACAACCCAACGAAGCGGTGCAGCTGCTGCAGACGCAGGTCAAGGATCTTAGTGCGCATTTGGAGGGTCTAGAAAAGGAACGAGACTTTTACTTTGAGAAGGTGCCGTTGTCTTCTTCCGCTTCTGATGCATATGCTCAATGTGTGGTGGGTACGATAGCTGAGAGATATCGAGATTCTTGTGCAGCAACAGATGGAGGTTCTTGAAGGAGAGGGCAAGGACGATGTGACTCTGAGAGACATCCAGAAGATTCTGTATTCAACTGAGGTGCGTCTTTTCTCGTCACCGCAGTTCGCTATTGTGCTGAACCTTCCGATAGGAAGGATTTGAAGTTCCAGAAGGCCAGCCAGATGATGAGGAGACTTTCTAATATTGTTGTGCAGCACTTGGCTGGCGAAGCGTATACTTTACTCATCCATTTACACTTTCCTTTTGGTCTTTTTTTCATGTTTCTTTGATAATTGCATCCGCTAAGCTATCTCTTCGCGATCCAAACTTCTGGTCCGATACCCTCTCATCCATTGCCACCTTCGAGCCCGTTGGAAGCTTCACATTACATAGAAAAGATGAAGTTGCTTTGTACCTTCCATCTTGTGTACGATCTGCCTCATCGATGCCAATATTATACGGAAGAAATCGCGTCGGTGAATGACAGCCTCAGGGTAGGTAATATTCAAGAGCACGGGACCGAGAGGCTCCGGCTAGAGCTCAAGCTGTCAATAGTATCATGAAGTCATTCGAAATCCTCAGTGGGCTTGAGCCGCAACAACGCCAACATCAGGAAACGCCCGATTGGCGAACACAAAACCAGATTACCGAACATAATCGAAAATAAACTATAGAAGCCTGCAGTAGCTGGAAGGTTGCCGGATACAAGCTGACAACGGGGGGAAGGGGGTTATTGCGCTGAAATGCCGAACCCGAGTCTCCCCCAAGCTGTTCTGAGCGGATTGTTTTGTTATTCAGAAAGGCAGAGAGAAGTCCCGTATTCACACGACAAATGGTTGGCTGATGCGAGCTGCTCCGAGCTGAGCAAGGCTTTTTGTTCTAAACATTGAGTACCGCGAGGTGTATGGGAGACTAGCTTTTTGTCCCAGATAAGCCAAGAATCCCGCAACCTTCTCGCGAATTCTAGGTATTGTGGAATATGTTGGTGCTCCTGGATATTGATTCGCCCATCAGGTTTTTCCTGGTGCAAAACTCTTGCGGAAAGGTGAACATATATGCTCCCGCGCGTGTAGACGAGCCCTAAGATGCCAATTAGTATAGTTCCTGCGAAGAACTGACTAGTTAAGGACTCACACTGGTAGCAGAAGGAGGAAGCATCCCATTGTCCTTGGGTCAGGACGGGAGGCCCGTCTCACAGAAAGAACTGATTGGTCAAGGACTCAATTACATTGAAATCGAAAGGCAGCAATGCGGTCCGGGAAATATCCCATGCGACACGCCTTGCCAATCGTGATGATTTGATGCCTGGTATAGATAAGGAATCGACCGAGCAGGACGCGGTAAGGCTCAACCTATGTTGTAGCTCCAAGTAAGCAGGTACGCGCTCCAGTCGGCCGTGGCTAGCTGTCCCGTTGAAACTTGACAATTTGTGCCAAGCAATGGCGCGCATTCAGGACCGCGCACCCGAGTGCAGTCCATGATAAGAGGGAAACCCGCATAGTAAACTGGCCCTGTATCCAGGTATATACACTCACAGACTCTCCGGAATGGCGTTAGAATGGAGTCATATGAGCTGCCAACCAATAGGATGAAAAGGGTTCAGTCCGTGCTGGCTACTACAGTAACAGTAACCACGGATCAAGTGGAGCGCATAATAGGAATGCCAGAGGCGAGTAGTTCAGGCGTAAGCCCAAGAATTGAGAGAGAGCCCATAGACACAAGGAATCTGGAGGTCTGCAAGCCACAGAAAACTAGACTAGTTCTTTTCTTGATGCGAGGCGAAGATCCGCCATTCACCAGTGTGGACCGTCCTTACGGGATTTCCTAAGAATGCTGAATGCTCCTGGTCCTTTCTAGGCGCCAAGGGGATAAAACGTAGAGCGCTAGAGGCGTCGGAAGACTCCGACGTGAACGTTACAGAGAGAAGTCGACAATCACAGCCTACGGTAAACTTTACTTAACGGAAATTGAAAATGCTGACAGCGGGCTGACCGGCCAAGAAACAGACTGCTGATGTGTCTGGAGAGGTATTATTCATTCAAGTCAAGAGGTATTGCAAGATTCACGAGTTGAAGCGTCGTTCAAGACTCCAAGTAAAACTTGAAAAGATGGGAAAGGACCGGCAATAGCCGAATGATCTCGCCCTGCATCCTCCCACTACGTGACCTTCGTTCATTCGCTGCCACCTTCGTGTTTCAACAATCAACGCAATTTCGGCCGGTGCGCTTAACCGTCGCATACGTTAAGCCAATGTCTTTAGTTGCCCGGGAAGACATGGCAAGCG
This sequence comes from Hymenopellis raphanipes, assembly GCA_003314085.1. Classification (NCBI taxonomy): domain Eukaryota; kingdom Fungi; phylum Basidiomycota; class Agaricomycetes; order Agaricales; family Physalacriaceae; genus Hymenopellis; species Hymenopellis raphanipes. The sequence continues at coordinate 26,177 of QLPD01008086.1, read as the reverse complement.
TGGCCGACTGGTTAGTCAGAACCCGCCGCTGTCTCGGGATATCTGCCCAGTTTGGCGCTCTCAGACTCGGGTGAACGAAGTTTACAGTGTACATGGGAACATCGGACCAGTCCCACAGTACCCAGAGAGCCAATGGCGCCGGTGGATGTCGTCAATTTGAATGGGTGTGGCCTACCGACAGCAACAGTTCGCGTCAGGTACCTCAGATACAATTGTATCATCAACTACAGAAGCCTCGTTACTGATTTAACGTGTTTAAGCTCCACAAGGAATCTTATTCGTTCCGATATTTGGCCTTCAAGAATACGTGTACGTGCCTCTGCTAGTGGATATTGGCGGTACCGTGACCTGATGCTTCGTAGACGCGACTGCCCGATTTTCCGAACAGAGTCGATACTACACTCGGTGAGCGCCAAAAATAGAAGGACTGAATATCGCCGCTTGAAGTTTCGACATGTCGGCGCTTGAAATCACTTACTTCGTCGCCGCCTAAAACTGCGTATTCCCCGAACCGGCCAGTCTGTTGAAACATTAAAGACTTTCTTCAGTAAGTAAGGGAGCTTGCCGACCGTTGCCAAATCTTGTCACCATCAAGGTGCTACGTCTATTGTTTAGGCGGATGAGGCCAGCTTCTTCAATCTACTTTCAATTAATGACCTGGTGTACTGACATGGCCCCAGATGGACCACATCGGACGAAATACCCCAGACTTTTTGAAGGTACCTTTCCTTGTGTTCTTCTTGAATGACATTCGAGCATGATTAACCACGACGTAGGATCACCACAATATCACCACCTATCCCCTGCTCTTTTCAGCGGTCCCTAATCTGGTCACCCTGATACCCAGGACGATCCAATTCAGACGGTGCTTCTGATATTTATGGAGAGAGCAGAAAGTCGAACTCCGGCCTGTTGACTTGTTGGATCAATACAGTTTCTTGCTGTATTGATGCTCAGTTCCCCGGTAGATCGGGTGATGAGGATTTTCACGTCCGCAGACCACGCCAAATATGCTTTTTGGGAGCTGAATTAATTGTCTATCAGCCTGTGCCGTCGCGCCCGTACAAACGACTCGATCGCATCACCTTCCCGGTCTTTAAACCCGGGGACGACAAGATGGCAACCGATGACCACTGCGACTCACTTGCACGCATACCGATGTTCTTGATCCACTTGCCTGCCTTACATCTGAATCCGTCGTTGTACAAATCGGTAAGCTGTAACATCCGGTCATCGCCCGTATAGGTACGTGCTGTGTACAATTCCCGCATGATGACATTTAGGTGTTACAGGGAAATCTGCTACTCTGTTCCCATTGATTGACAGAAGGGTTGGTATATTCACGGGCACCCTGGTCTACATATGTCTGGCGCTCCCCGCAAGCTCTCCGAGGAGTGGTGCTTGACTTTACAGGGTTATTGGGTCGGGCTCACGATGATGCCCACCGAGAAGATCTCATCAAAGGGACGTCGTCTCGAAAACATATGCTTCGGCCAGCACCATCATAATCCTTCAACGCCTAATTGTACTGAGTTCGGGAAAAGTACGGCGAACGATCCATTTTACGACTCCGTTATTTCTGCACTCTGGGTGCGCCTGAAGAAGACTTGGCTTGATACACAGAGACGTTTGCTAATGATCTGAACTTGGCACGTCGAGTCGAACTGGCTACATACCTCTCATCTGGAGGTACTGCTAACGATTGGAGGATCTATATATAGGACAAATTCATCTCATAGGCTGGCGTTCAAAACCAGTTCTTCCGAGGCGACCAGGCTGCCTATCAATAATTTGCAAAACCAAATCAATGCAGTGGCCATTCCTGATTACTCGGGGGCACCTTGGCAGTTTCTATACCACATCATCTGTATCCCGATTGGGGACTCGTTACGTTTTTGGCTGCGTTGACCGGGCGCTGCTTGAATTCAAACATGGGAGACGTGCATATATAAGCGATCCGGTAGGGCAAGACATTCAGATATGGCACCTATTCGCCCACACAACAAATCGCGCACTGGATGCAAGACATGCCGGCGTCGTAAAGTTAAGGTGAGAACGCCTTTGTATCTGTCCCTGCCTATTCGCTTACATCTCGCTCTCTCAGTGCGACGAGGCATCGCCGATCTGCAAAAACTGTACTCGGCGCGAGATTGAATGTGTCTGGGCAGACAAATGCACATACACAGCTCCTGCCCAGGCGCGCCAATCCATACGCTCGAACCTGCATCCCGCGCCGCACGATATGCCTGCATTTCCGGCCGTTATGTCTTCTTCATCACTCGACTTGAGGAGTTTAGAGCTGATCCATCAGTACACGACGAGCACTTGTTATACTTTCTGCGAAGAGGCGTCCGCGTTGGAGGTCTGGAAGGTCATCATACCTCGCATCGCAGTCTCGACTGATAACCCCTTCCTCCTCCATTCGCTACTCGCCGTCTCGGCTCTTCATCTTCACACTCTGAATCCAAATCATCCTATGGCGGACAAATATGCCTCCTCCGCCTTCACCCACTTCAGTCAAGCTGTCAACAGCGTTCCCAGTAACACCGCCGACTATGTTGATGATGGTACCTTGTTCATATCGCAAATCCTCATCGGCATCTATGGGTTCGCGACTTCACCTGCAGTTCACACGCAGAGCGATTGGCTACGTATTCTCCGTACTTCATCCTCGACATTCCGAACTCGGTGGTCCACCTTGCAGCATGGGGTCATCGCCCCCATGATTCCTTGGATTGCTGCCCCGCTGGATATACATGAACCACTCGGCAACGTGCCTCCATTTCCTCAATCCCTCTCAACCCTTCCCTTGCCCATCTGTGGTGCACCAGATCAGGATGAGGTCCGCGATGGGGCGATTTCAGCGACATATCAACACGCTATTTCGTTCCTGCGCAGGTCATGGGTTGCTTCGTTTTATCCGGATTATCAGATGCACGCCGCGTTCTTCTGGCTTATCCTCGCGAGCGACTCGTTCATGGTGTTGTTGTCAGAACGGAGACCTCGCGCCCTCATCTTACTCGGCCATTATTGTGCGATCATGCAGCGCATGAACGGACCTTGGTGGACAAAACGCGACTGGGACTTGGAGATAACCAAAATCGTTTCAGTCCTTGACGCTCGATGGATCGGCTACTTGGATTGGAACACCAGTGATAGTTCGTCGGTATGGGATTGGGATGAAAGCTATGATATGATGACGTGGATATCTCAGCAAACCCTTGATATCTCATAACAAAAATCGTCGTAGCTGGCTTTCGGACGTTGTACTTATTTAACTATGTACAGGACTTGTAAGTAGACACCAATGTACTTTTAGACGGAGATTATATTTAGCAAGCTACGGTGATCAGGGCCTCGGGCAGAACGTCTTTGAGACTCGCCCGAGAGCGAGGCCGAGGTGAGATGGTTCTCACCATCATGGTTCAACAACGTTCAACAAGTGGTAAGCGCATCGTCTTGCAACGGCCCAGGGCGCTCGCCGCTGCGTTCGTAAGTAACGAGGTTCCGAGTGAAACGGGGTTCTTGTTTTAGACTGTAATTTTGTTGAAGGTTTACTGGCTTGCGCTTGAGACTTCGGTTACAACCTGGTCAGTCGTACAGTAGCGGTGACGGGCTTAGTGAACGAATCCACCGGCATTTGAACTTAAAATCAAGAACGGTCAGCGCTGGCATTGGTTATCGATATCTGTATTTGTAAAAAAGTGGGTATTTGAATTCGCTCTACTGCTTGCTCTAACGCGGCGGTGCCAGCGGCACACTGTACATTTGCCCAAATTTATACGATGTGAAGATATCCTTGTAGATGACGATCTGAAAAGTTGCTGTGCGTGATATGGACGCGCTGTTGAGATTGATTGTTGATAGAACACGCTGTGATAACACGTTGCTCTCAGCAGTATCTTTCTCTCCCTTTTTCGGAACAAGAGACGCATCGAAGGAAGTAGCTGGTTCCACACAAAAACCCCGCAAAGCTGCTCACTCTTTGAACAATTAGCTGGCCGGGAGTGTGGCAGACAATCCTGCTGTTATATGTCAACTATTGACTCTCAACAGCCACTAGTACTGCATACAATCTGGACGCCGTACAGAAAATTCTCCTTTCTGGATCAGCTCTATCGCCTTTCCGTCGCAACACGAGGCAGCGACGCCCTCCCCGGTGTGAGCGTGTCCCCACTCTGAACAGCCATGAATCTAGCAATGGAGAACAAGGCGTCGACGCTGATTGATTGATCAGCGCTTAACCCTCCAGATAATAAAAGGAGGGAATGACAAGCACTCCATGTCCTAACCGTCCAGTCTCGTACTTCCCATCCCCACTTGTTCTTTCTCGATATTGCTCTGCATACTCTCCTGCTGGCGCCCTGCTGTCTTCCCATATGATCTGGATGCGAAACCTCCTGTAGTAGGCGGATACCCTTCAAGTCTGGTCGTCTTCTGTTCTGTTCTTACTCGTTGTCTTGCTTATCCTCAAAGTCTCTGCGTAATCTCTGACTTGTTACCTACTGTTTTCTTCTCGGCGAAACCGTGAGCAAGTCCTATAGGCTCTTCGGCGGTCCTCTCGATGGCTCAAGTTATTCGTTGTCTTGTCTGTCGTCTTTCTGGTCTATTTCAGCTCTCGTGTCCCTGCGGTTTCTCTGGTTCCTTTTATCTCTGTTGTTCTTTGTAGCCCGTTATCTCCTTCCCTCCTGACAGGCTGGACGGTTTCTCGGGGAGGGTGGCGCATTGTACGACGATGGCCATCCGCGTGCGTCCTTGTCGTGGGCCCCGGGCTTAAGGCCCACCGATATGGTGGGCCGACCAATGCACGTTAAAAAAGCCATATTTTTTGAGTAACCTTGCCGTTGACCTGCGCCACGCAATTTCGGGATCGGGGATATTCTTGTCATTACGTCGGATTCAACCTGTACTGTATGATGGCCAATGAGTCGTTGATCACTGCACTTGTGAATAGGTACGATTACCAGATAGAGATACAGTTTCAAAGGTTGCCACTATTATGAGTTCATCTTTCCAAAGACCAACACTGCCACAGAGAGTGCCACTCCCTGGGGTAGTTCCTCTTTCTCTCCACGCAATCTCTCAACAACTTTTGTAGCTAGATTCCGATCTTCAAACCATCCGTTCTTGTCATCGCTCAAAAATATGTTCTTCCAAGTTTTCTCGATAGTGTCGAAGATCCCGATACTGCTATGAACCGCCCTACCAGAAAAACGGAGTTCCGCTGGTATGTCCTCGTTCACCAAATCTATACGCTCAGTGACACGTCGACGTGAAGGTCGCTCTGTCGAATGTAGAGCGGTATCCACAACGTTAAATACGTCTTGGATTGCGGGTGGTTTCGGAGTCGAGAATAAAGCGGAGGAAGCCATGATAAGGACATCACCTTCTTGGACTTGAATGGACGTGATTATGGGCTCCGCGGTGAGATACGGCGGTGTGAGTACTTTTCCTTTGACTGCACCGCTGTAGTACTCTGCTTGATCCATTCCAATCTTCTCTTTCACCTCCTTCGTCCACTTCAACGGTCCCATGCCAAAGACACGAAGAGGGCTCACACCACCAAACAGGGTGCCTTTCTTGTCCACCAAATTCGTCTCCCCAGGATGTTCCTGTTCGACTCTACGCGCATCCGCATCGAGCTGCTTCTGCCCAAGGAGTTGTACATCGTATCCACCTTGATCACCTCGACTCCTGCCAAAGATAGCCCGAGTGTCCCCAGTGGTGGCAACATGTAAGGTGTGTGTCTTTGAGTCGAAGAATGTGAGAATAAGGGAGCTTCCACTTAAAGCAGGTTTCAATACGTTGGGTGCACCGTGTGGGGTCGTAGAAGTACTGGAGGTCGTGGCAGTATCTGGATGGCTGGTATCGTCCGCCCCATCTGCCGCTTTCCAGAGCAACTGACTGATGCTTCTCCTCTTGTTTGATACTGCTAACATTGCGCCGAAGTGTACGATATCGTCATCTATTGTCACGAAAAGATCCTTGAGCTCATCATTGATTTCTTCGTCTGGAGGTTCGCCGAAGGATGTCTGCTTCGCCGGCGGCGCGATACTGATACTGTCGTCGATGGTCCTGAACATGGATGACGACGGAGGCGCGTCAGGAGATGGCTTCGTCTTGGAGAAGAGTGCTGCGATCTTGCCGACGGCCGCAGGAATGAAATTCTTCGCAAGCCATCCCGAGGTATAATGGCCGTGGTGATTGTCAACGAGACAAGAGAATGACCAGACGCGTCCGTCAGGAAGAACAGCAGAGGCTTGCTGGACGTGGGCTGGACCGACCGGGTCTCTGATATTCAAATATTACTTGCAAGAATGACTTGTCGCTTGGACGGGCACCTACTTGGAGAGAACATGGCTGTCGAAACGCGCTATTCCGGGGGCAAAATTGACCGACGACTGCGAGAATCGTCCTTCAAGCTCACGGCCCATATCGTCTACGAATTCGGTGTAAACCTCAAAGTAGAGTCACATGAACGACTCACCTATCAGAGTAATGTTGACATGCCTCAGAGCATAGGCAGCGCCAGTTACTCCGCAAAGGTAACGACATTTCTGCAACAAGATACGATGCATTGCGAGTGCAGTCGACTTTTAGTGAACGTCGCTCATCAAAGTACAAAGTCAACAACGGTAAATGTAATGACGTCGAGAAGGCACCAAATAATACATCCGTTCGGCAATAGCCGAGAACACTTAAATTCAGGGATTAACAAGAGTGGCACCCCCATCTATCCCCAAAAGCTCTCCATTCGTATACTCACTCGTAGCCAAATGCATCATCGCTGCAACAATCTCATCGGGCCTGCAGATTCATAGGAACATCAGCCCAGGACCATGCTACCTCTAAGAAAACCTACCGGCCACCTCTCTTGGCGGGAACGAGAGCAACAAAGCCCGGAACCGGTGTAGTCTTTATGCTCTCCAAGAATTCAGGCGATACCAAGTCGGAGGGGAATATCCCGGGAACAAGAGCATTAACGCGGATGGGTACACCCCGCTTGCCGAAATCGGCAGCCAGAGAACGCGTTAAATGGTTTAACGCCGCCTTCGAGGTGTTGTAGGAGAACTGTGTAAGGTCTAGCATTAGCTTTGTGAAGTGTGAAGGTCTACTGACACTTGTCATAGCAGCTGTCCCCAACATACGGGCAAGCCCCGCAGAGATGTTGATCACGCACGACGTGTGTTCCTCCCCAGCCCCCTTGACAAGCAGATTTGTGAATGCCTTGACGACGAAAAAAGGTGCTATGGTGTTGATGGTAAACAAATATATCCAGTCACCCATTGTTTCCGGCTCGAAAGGATCCTTATTCTCATGAAATGCAGTAAGTTTCTTTTCAACAAACTGCGGGTCGTGGTCGGAATGCCCTATACCCGCACTTGAGACACATCAGTCAACGCGACTACGATTGCGTACTAGCTCACTTGTTAATGAGGATATCGAGCTTCCCGTCCACCTGGTCGATGCGTTTTGCACCAGCCAATACGGACTCTTCATTGGTGACATCCATCTGTAAGCTATAGAATCTCAGTCACTTGATGGCAAAGGTATTAACGAAGAAATAGGCGTACGGAACTAGAGTGCCCGGAACGTCGCTAATAGCGGCCTTTTCAAGGACTTCGAGTCTGCGGCCGGTGATGTAGACCCTGGCGCCTGATGCAGCGAGACCTTTAGCCAGCGATAGACCGCTATGCAGGCAAAGCATCAACAAAGACTTGCCAATCTGTGTGCATACACCTACATGCCAGTTCCGCCGCCAGTGACGAGGGCAACTTTGCCGGACAATTGTTTCGGGAAGGTCGTCATCTTATGAAGAGGACGAGGTCAGAAGTAGTTCCGTCCAATATATAGCTATTCAAGCTCGTATCTTATCTGGCCAGAGAACATCGAAAGACGGGTATATATAACGGTGGCTTAGAGATATTGCTTGGTAAGTTGGAGGGATTCGTGTCTTCGGCACTATAGACGCGGTTTCAATTGAAAAAGTGGCCTTCCAACTTATAAGATGGTAAACATCGTGAGGAAATGAACAAAGCGTGATGACGAGAATCAACTTCATCAAGGTCACGCGATGATCATCGGTACAGGCATTTCAACGCGAAGGATAGAGTTCTGGCCAACCAATTAGGCGTATGCGGGGGGCACCATGATACGCTGAACTTAGTACGCAATGCGAAAACGCTGTAGAAAGCGAGCGTGGACCGTCGACGACAGCAGGTTCGTAGCGGCTTATTGAGTACAAGTTAAGAACTATGATGATGGTGGAAGATACATCCGAGCTTACGAACACTAATATGGTAATACACAAGCCGAAATCATAGGGAACCACTTCATTTCACGGATTAACAAGAGTAAAGCCCCCGTCTATTCCCAGAAGCTCCCCGTTCGTATACTCGCTGGTAGCTAGATGCATCATCGCTGCAACGATCTCATCGGGGCTACAGATTCACAGTAACGTTATCTTATAACCAAGCATGAGGAGAAATAGACGTACCGGCCCCCTCTTTTTGCGGGAACAACAGCTACAAAGCCCGGAATCACTGTCGTCTTGATACTTTCGAGCGTCTCGGCCGGTATGATCTCTGAAAGGAAAAACCCAGGAACGAGAGCGTTAACACGAATGGGCACATCCCGCTTGCAGAAATCGGCAGCCAGAGAACGCGTCAAGTGGTCCAATGCCGCCTTGGTGGTGTTGTAACAGAACTGAGTAAGGCTGAGGATTGACTGCAAAGTTTGAAAGGAGATCACTGACGCTGGTTACACTATTCGATCCTAACATGCGGGAACCCCCAGCAGATATGTTGATAACGGACGACGTATGTTCCTGCCCCGCGCCCTTGACAAGGAGATCCGTGAATGCCTTGACAACGAAAAATGGCGCAACGGTATTGAGAGTAAACAGGTCAATCCAGTCGCGCATATATTCCACTTCGAAAGGGTCCCTTTTCTCAGTGAAGGTAGCCAGTTTCTTTTCAGAAAAGTGAGGATCGCGCGCTGTGTATGCTGCACCGGCACTTGGGACATATCAGTTAACATCACGGCCCAGGATAATGTCCGACTCACTTGTTGATAAGAATATCCAGTTTCCCATCGGCCTGCTCAATGTATTTCGCACCGGCTAGTACAGATTCTTCGTTGGTGACATCCATACGGAGGCTACGAAATGTCGGTGGCTTGATCTTGGGGTAAGTCGGAAGTAGACGTACGGAACCATGTTTCCTGGAAAGGCAGTGGATGCCTTTTCAAGGACTTCCAATCTGCGCCCGGTGATATAGACCTTGGCGCCTGCGGCGGCAAGCCCTTTGGCCATGAAGAGACCGAGGCCAGTCCCGCCACCTGTGACGAGGGCAATTTTGCCAGACAATTGATTCTGAGAGGAGGACATGCTCGAGTCGATGAAGAAACAGTTCATAAGTCGCTGGAATTATTATATAGTTTCGCGAGCTCGGAGACATCGCAAGATAGGTAGGCCGATAATATATCTCCACAAAACCTAGAGCACTCCTAGAGCTTGACAAGGGTACGCGTCTCTTCGGCTCTCGACTAGAGTCCAGCTTAGAAGTGTCAAATGATGATAAAAGGGGCGTGTGAAATGGTTATCATGATGATTTCTCTAAAAAAAGTCGCAGTGCTTGATAAAGGTGATGATGCAAACGCTTCTTCGCACTAAACTTGTTCCAACTTATCGCGTTGAGCATCGTGTACCCTGCGGATGCGGCGGCAAGCTGACCGAAAACAGACCATGTACGTCTCGGCAACGGTAATCGTGAGAGAATGAGTGACGAAGATCAAGATCACGCGATTAGATATCCCTCTTTTCAACGCGTATATGGCTCCTGGTCGACCAGTACGGGCCGTGCGAGTAAGCGTGCCAAGACATAATGCGCTGGACTTGGGCAGCAAAATGACAGCCGAAGTGCAGAATGCGGCCAAAGAAAAAGGTGTTCGAGTAGATCTGAGCCGTCCAGGGAGTAGCAGTGACAGCGGCCTCGCAGAAAGCATCGAAAGTGCGTCAGAATGGAATTCGTTCCTCATGACAGCTCGGGCAGCTCGCGGGCCACAGTGGGACATTGGGACGCAGCAGTTCCATGTCGATGAGCACTCAGACCTGTACTATGACCCGACAGTACTAGTCCAGCTCACTCGTCGAAAGACTACCCCGCCGCCACCGACACCCCAGACTCCATCCCATGCACACCATTCCCTCCCTTCACATCAGTCACATCACCCTTCGCCACACCACCATAGCGGCTCGTCTCCCCACCCAAGCTCTCGAGGATATCCTCCACAACCTCAACGCGGTCCGCCCCAGCAAGTCAACTATCCATACCCCGGCCGGGGCGGTCCCCCTCCTGGCTTTCCTCGCGGCGGCAGCATGGGCGGTCCAATGGGAATGCCAGGCGGCGGTATGGGCATGGGCATGGGAATGGGGCGTGGCGAAATGATGGGCATGGGCCGCCCGGCTGACTTGGACGGAATCGGTATGGGTGCCGGGATGCCGCCAGACATGGCAAGAGGCATGGGCGGCATGGGCTTAGGCGGACCACCAGAGATGCCTCGGGCAATGGCCAACATGGCGATGGCTGGTGCGGGCATGGGCATGGGTGGTTTACCGAATATGGGAGGCGGTGCCGGTCTGCCAAACATGGGAGGCGGCATGGGCGGCATGGGTATGGGCGGAGGCATGGGAGGCGCTGGATTGCCAAATATGGGCGGTGGTATGGGCGGCGGCATGCCAGGTGGGATGAGCGGTATGGGTGGAGGTATGGGTGGGATGGGATCGCCAGGAATGGGTCCGATGGATCCTCGTTATTCTGGCATGCATTAGACTGTCTGTATTTTGTTTCGCTTGCGCTTGCTATCTATCTCAACTCTTCGCCTTGACAGCCTCAACGACGAGCCAGCCGTGCAGTACACTTGGGTTGGACTATGGCGCTTATTCCTCCGCCCCCGGCAGCTTAGTGGATCTCGATTCTTTCATGCAGCTTCGACTGCAACCTACGCAAGCACACATAGAATCTTGGTTTCCAAAGCATTCGATGAATAAGGTTGTACGTCGTCTGCAAATATTAATACGTGATTGTTCTAAAGTAGTATCTAATCACTACCTGTCTCTAAGCTTGTATAATCGACTTCCGCACTCAGCCATTGAGGACCATCACCAATATTGTAGGTTGAATACACAAGAAGATGGAACGTATCTCTTTCCTGCAAGTTATGATAGAACGCCCTATTCCGAGTGGAGACTTTAACTTCCTTCGCGTACACGCCCACCTGTACTGACTTCAGCGGCGTCATCCCAACTCTGCTTTTTAAAAATCCGGCTAACGGGTCATCGAGGAAAGTCACCACCTCCGGACCGTCTTTGTAGTCGTATATCCCAATGTGTAAAGCCTCCAAACGCGGAATGAACTCTGGCGTGATAGTGCGCGGATTCTCCATGATGCAGCGTGAGAGGCGAACGAGCATGCTCTCATAACGAACGAGCACGATGTCATCCTCCCAGTTGGAAAAGTCGACGTGTAAGTCCGTCAACGCGGGCATTACTTCAAGCATGGAAAGAAAGTCTTGATTGGGTATGACGTTGACGACGTTGAGGTATGTGAGCAATTGGGAAGGTCCACCACAAGACGCGGAGACGAACTCCTTCAAGTCATCGCATACATCGGGGGTGTCCTCGACGCCTGCAAACGGGTTGTTGCTACGTGTAACGCGAGTGAGGTTCGGGCAGGCAAAATTGCGGAGAATGGAGCTGTCACAAAAGTCCAGGCTCTTCACGCCTGGGTGTACGACCCTCGAAGAGACGACATTTCGATCATGCGATGCCATGATCTTCAGGTATTCCAGCCCGGGTGACTGGGAGAGGATATCCGTGTAATATGTCGAGTTAATAAACTCATCCTCGACACAAGTTCGGCCATCATGGAAGAGCGAGAGCTGGCTCCAGGGAAATTGAGACCGTTCCTCGAACTTCCAATTTGAGCCGTCGATGTGCAACCGGGTGAGGGCGGGGGCATCTTCAAACCCGCGAATACACGCTGGCTTCCAGCCATCGGAGAGATGGATGCACGAAAGGTAGAGGTACGAGAGCAGCTGCAGACGACCGCGTACCGCCACCACTGCATCGACCTGCTCCTGGCATGCTAGCTGCAAGCTTGCTGACCGCCAACGAGGGGATTCCTGGATGAGCAACTCCAAGAGCGGCAGACCCGAATCAGCGTCCTTGGGCACAGTTCTCCCGAAGCTGTACCCAAAGAAACGAAACGTGAAGCCGGGTGTGGGGCTGCAGAGGTCCAAGACAGTACGAAGAATGGCTACTGGATCCTTCAGTTCCATACATTCAGGCGCTGCAATTCTGATATCGTCATTCCAGAGTCTCGGCATCGAGAACACGATGGCGCGCCATGAAGTGCAGACTCTGGCGTATATCCAGGGAGGAAATGTTGAGATACGATGTATTTCTAGCCAAGCGGGCCACTTTGTGCAGTACTTGAAGACCTCTGTCCATAATTCCGCAGGAACACGACGGACGGGGGAAAGAACGGCGGCATACGCGCTGGCTACGGCGTGATGCTCTCCCATGAGGCGGCTCATGGCTTTCTGGATCTCCGCTAGGTCCGCGTCGCGTCGGGCACGCAGCTGACCTTCATCGGGAACGGGATTATTGTTGACAAGGAATGGCGCAAGGTGCGTAGGTGTATTGACCGAGTTATTTGGATTCGTGGCTCCCATAGTTAATGAGCTTGCGCAACTTTATTTGTCAAACGAGTCTCTGAGGATAGTTGCTAAGCTGCTCACACTATCAAGTCATGAAAATGACCTGTCTTTCCTTCCGGCTACGCCACCAAGTCGGAAAACAGGTGTCGAATATACGAAATAACGCGCTCAAGAATATACGATGGTGAAGTTGAGGCTTCGTTAAGGTTGTTGATGCAAGTCGTGTTGAAGTCGTGCGACAAGGACATTGCCGAGTCCGAGTCGAAAATAACAAGTCACGATCATGTGCAAGTCGCGTCTTCGTCACGCTCGTTGGGCTCCCCACTTGCGCCGGGCGTCATAATCTCTTAAAGTCCTACTAACATTGCACCAGGCTACATAAATACAAGACTAATTGATGATTAACTTGCACCGCCGTCCGCGAACAGCCCGTGAAAATCAACCCACAGCGTGCTAAAATCATTGTACAGAATACCGAGATCCCAATAAAATCGTAGACCCTCATACCCTTCTCCCACGTAGCTCCGACAATCTTTACATTCAGTTTCCTTCGAAAGGATCCTGAGAAGATCGGCTCACAAATACCCTGTTCTTCTGTAGCCCTGTCCAATGACTTGATCACAAAGTGGATGGAAAGAAAACTAAAAGGAATAATCATGAAGGTAGTCGTGGTGGCTTGTGCTAGGACTTTCTTAGCGAAATCAGATCGAGTAAATATTCGGTGCAGAGTGTGCATGCTAATTGTAATAACCCATAAACCCTGAAGTCAAATACACTTCCTCTTCTCTGCAGCTAATCGTGCCCGAAGCTTCAATCGCTTTTCCTGCACGTCTCCATCCTGCTTGGTCGGTGTGTCACCTATGATCTGCGGATTCTCTGCCTTGAGAGCTTGTAATCGAGCTCGTAGATCAGCGTGTCGAATTTGTAGATTCTCCGGTGTCGCAGGTGACTCGGCCGAATGGGCAACGGCAGTCGGAGGAAGGGCTTTCTCCTTCCCTTTACCGTTTGATACTCCAAGATGCGCATGCAGGGCTTCGAGAGCGCTCCGTGGGGGTCGGGGCGGTCTGGGCGGAATAGGGATAAGCACAGCTGAAGAAGAAGGTTTCTGTACAGGTGATTGGGGTGAGGTACTGCGTCTTCGAGGCGACGCAGATCTTCGTTGCGATGAAACGATGCCTGTTTGCACCTTCTCTTTCTGTTTTCCTTCGGTACGGTGCCGCGTACGACGAGGTGAACGGCTCCTTCGAGTACTAGAATATGTTCTCCCAGACGGAGACCATGACAGCTCTGAGGGTGATCGTGAGGCCCGTGACCGTGAACGACCCCGACGGGGAGCTGACGACGAACGACGATAGGGAATACGCGATGGCGAAGGTGAACGTCGCCGTGGAGAACGCGACCTCGACCTCGACCTTTGACGAGATGTCGGTCTTCTCCATCGATAATCTCTTTCCGGAGGGTCGTCGTACTGTACAACAGTATCGTATACGAACAAATCCTGGTATGGCGATCGAACATAGGTGTAAATCTCTGAACGGGCAATGTCAATAACATTCTGCGACCTAGGTTAAGTTATTCATCATACCGTGTGCAAAGTGTTCAGCATTCTCTTTACCTCCGTCGAGATCCAGGAATTCGGCAATAAGATTGACAGCAGATCGTATGTCAATTGACTTCATAAGTGATATGGTGAAGGTGGTAAGGAACTCGACGTCGAGATTAACCCAAACCAGCAGCTCTCTTCTCAGGAACATAGTCGTCCTTCTTATGAGCTCCGGCGATGCCGCAAACTGAGCTGGCGTTGGGTACGGTCGATACTTGGTGTACGCGTTAGAAGCTACATGCTGTCCTTTGGTGTTAGTGGAACGTATAATCGTAAAGGTGACCGAACCTTGGCGTACAAGTGCCATTCATATACCGCGCGCCGTTTCTCAATAGATTGCTCTAATCTATCGGCTTCTTCTCTATGAGCTCTCTCTCTTCGTGGACGTCGTGAGGGTCCCGGTTGCGAATCAGCGTCGTTTTCCAGAAGAGCAGTGATGTAGTATTTCTGGTAGTCGTATCGCCCCCGAATGCGGTGTATCAGATACTCTCCAATGGCCTGGTTACAAAGTGGACATTTTCGAGACTGACCTGCGGGGATTCAGCCTATTTGAAGAGTATACAGCGGCATTACTCACCCGTCCATTCCAGAATGCAGTCAAAGCAGAATTCGTGGGCGCAAGTAGGCACCAAAGTCCGGTCGACAAGGGTATGTAGACATATCGGGCACGCTTCTATGTCATTCGCATCGTTGTCTGAAGCGTCCTTGGGTGACTTCGACCCTTTTCTTGCCCTCGACATGAACGCTTAGAATGAAGCGGAATCGTGATGCCGTGAGATAAACTCTTTTCGGCACCTCGGCAGGCTCAGCCTAAGGCAAACAAACTCATACAGCGAAGTCAAAGCGAAGTACATTTTGAAGAGAGAAATTGAAGAGTAAACTATTCATGAAATGTATTATATTGACGCATTGATTCCGACACGTATGATCCTGTGGCCACATCGTTAGTTTGAAGGTTGAGGTTCCACAAACAGACAACTCTTACTCGTCCGCAGATGTCGACCAGTTCGCCGTGTCGGGAAATATGGTTGCTATGGTGTACGTCAGTACAGGAAGAGGACAGCAAGTGGGGGGAGGTTCACCCAACCGCCGATAGATATCCTCGATGAGATATGTTCGAAGAGGATTAACGACCGTCGAGAATCGTGCATTTTCCACCTTCCGGCTAACGACATGATAGCGTGGAACTCTAACAGACGATGATGGTAAGTCAGAATGATGATAGAGTGTGGGTGGACGAACATGTGAGTTGTTCTTTCGGCTGCCCTTCTCAGCTTGTCGGTGATATAGCTGCTGTGGCGAGGATCCGCATTTTCTTCCACGCTACATATCTTTTCAATCAATTCATTCATCTACGCATCAACGATTAGTTGCAGATTTTAAGGCATAGGAACAGCACCAAAATGCACCTTGACACCGAAGTTGTCTCTGAACCCAATGCAGTACGTCACACCATAGAAGCCTAGTGAAAGGTCAACGAACGACTTGAAGAAATGGAAGAACAAACCCTGCATGGACCGAACCTTGGTGACAAGGTAACGGTCTTCAACGGGCACCCTAGCCACGGGAACGATTGAGACGGAAAGGAATATCTACATGACAGAGTCTAAATGCAATGTACGACCGTACGAATCACTTACCATCAATTCCGGAAGAGCCGGCCAGTGTCGTATCAGACCGACGAAGCTATGTGGGACACCGCTATCTTCTGTGAATTTGTGGAAGACCGCGCATGTTCGTGTACAGATGAGTTCTTTTCTTTCTTGGGGGGAGAGGCCACCAGGAAAGGTGGGTCTCGTACTCAGAGGTTCCACGAAGTAATAGGTCGACAACTCATCCTCCTCGCTGGGAATATAATTACCAACTGGAGCTTCGAGCTTCTCTTCACAATGAATGAACTCCGTTAGGCTCTGTCTATTCTTCGCGTCAAACGCGTCTTCCAGGCCCTGAAATGGATCATCAGTTATGCGCTTTCGGTCGAATCTGAGATCTCAGTACAAACCTTGGCCCACGTCCAGAGCATCATCAAGAGCGAGCTGAATGTCGTTGTCACCAATGGCAACATAAACGCGGAACACGCAGACTTACATGCAGCTGCCAATCATTAAAGGAACCCAAGCGCCATGAGGAACTTTCTTGATTGACGCACCCCAGAAGAGAGCATCGAGGAAACCAAATACCGCAAAGTAGGCCAGCGCAAGCACGACTGAGCGCCTTTTCACGTAGCGAATATGCACCGCGATCAATACACTCGTCGAGAACATAACTGTCGCGACGGCAAAACCATAGGCATTGGTCATGGCCGCCAGGTCTGAAAATGCCGCCACTATAATAATGATACCAATCATGAGTATCCAGTTGGCCGCAGGTATGTAAATTTGGCCTTGAATCGTTTGGGAGGTGTATAGCATTCGCAAAGGCGGAAAACTTTTCATGGTGATAACCTGCTGTAGAAGGCTGAAAGTCGCTGTGATCAGAGCTTGAGATGCGATAAGCTAAACCAATATTCAGTATGTGTTCAGTATTGTAGTCGGAACCTTACGGTGGCGAGCAACGCAAAGAACCATGTGGTCCTAACAGTATTGACAATGACCTCTCTGATTTCCACAACAAGAAACGGCGCACCACCAAAGACCACCGTTGACGGGTCCAGGGATGGATCGATAGAAAATGTTTTGTATGACATGTTCTCCATCCGTAATAAGTCTTGCGCCCTGCCCAAGATACGCGATGATAATAGAAGGATATACCAAACATGAAAATGATAACTGGGGAACGTGAGTGGCCAAGGCTGAGAGCGAGTGAAGTCGAGCATCTACCTGTATAGACAACGCGTTGAACTGTCCAACACTTCAAGGAAATCTGTTGAGAAGTATTCCCAAGCAAGGGCCTGCAAACTTACTTGGCGAACATAGCTTCACAGCCTGTCAAGGCGAGTAGTACGCCGGCGAGGAGATCATAATCCTTTGTGCGAATGAAGACTGGTCGGAAAACAAGTTTGTAACAAATGTGAAGACTAAGTCTCTGACTTACGCATCACTGCGCGAGAGGGATCGAAGGCGCTCAAGATACCGGGATAAGTGGTAATGTTATATATCCCATTGCCAGCTAACAGAAGGAACCAAACAAAGGCGACTGCAGATCGAATCAGCGGAGTACTAGCACTTCAACCTCAGTGCTAACGTACTAGGTGAGAAAACGGTGGAGAGCTTGGCAGTACCAAACTGTTGTGCAAGGAAAAGAACAACGAGGAACGCCTAGGTATTTCTAGGTCAGAACGACAAACTCTAGGAGGATAAAGTACACACGATTGATATGGGAACTATATGTTTCGCCACGTCCGCAACCGCGACAGCGATGCCGCCTACGGCGCTCGTAACCGACACTGCAGGCGTGAAGACGGCGTCTGCCATCGTCAGTCTAGGATGGGCCGTAAGCAAGTCAGCTGCGTACTCAAGTTCTACACAGCCTTACGAGGTTCCAATCAGACACTACCCAAGCTGAGGTGTTAAGGAGTAGTACTTGGTATCAGAAGACATGCGTACCCAGATCAGCAGCGGCCATCGCATCCTTTCCTTTAAGGAAGGTGCCTTGGAGAGAGGGAAACGTGTCAAAGTCGACCCATAGTCGCTAGTCAATGAACGGTCAGCACCAAGGTCCCTGGGTTTCGGTGGGTAAAGGCCCTGGTACAAGGCAAAAGAACCACCCTCGCCTAAAAAACTGTTAACCTTCAACATAAGGTCGACCGCATTTGGATCGCTGACCTTCCAGCGTCGCGAAGCGCAAAGTAATAAAGGCCTAACGTCATGTTAGCTCTATGATCACAGTGAGGACAGCCTGGCGCACATATTTAATCAAAGGAAGTAGTGTGATAGCCCAGATTATCGCACTAATGCCTCCGATAACATCCTCCCGCAAAGGCGCAGGTCCCGACGAGGGCCATATTCCGTTGAGGGTATATAGAGGCGATGTACCTGAGGGCTTTTGTTAAGACGGACCTCAGGATGAGGTTTGGGTAGAGTTGTACCTATGTCTGAATAGATGATACCTGAGAAGAAATCAACCATGAGCATAGAACTTATAAGGACGCAGCAGAGCACACCTATTGTCTGGAAAGTAAGATGAAGGAGGGCAGACCCTCTAAGCTCAACCGCAGTTCGCTTATAGGTGGTGGATCCCGCTTCGGTCGAGGACATTGTGGTGACCTTGAATTAGAAGAGTTGACGTGAAGCTGCCAGCGTTTTAAGCCTTGATCCATGGATTCCTGGAGCTGCGGGCGGTGCTGTGATAAGTGGCATATATCCCGCAAGCACATGTCGCAATTATTCCTCAGCCCTTGGAAGAAGTCAGTGATACATTGAGGTATTATGGCCATGGGTCGCCTTGCATGGTGGCGAGACGTGATTATCGTGGATAAGGGGGACGACGCGTTTGGAAGGTGGGCAATGCCTTGCACAAGTTTCAAGTTGAACTTGTTTGGTTATGCCGACTGGCAAATCTGTTTGCACGATTGTCAAAAATGACTGAAATATCAAGTCGACGAAAACAGGATTGGTAGCATCGGAGTAGCCACGACAATGGCAGTAAGGACACCGACAACAAGCACTATGATCGCAACAGGTAGCGGATAAATCAAGAAGATGTAGATGGCTAGACCGATGGAAAGAAGTCCCACAGATAGACCCAGCAGCTAGGAACACATCAATGAGTTGCAAGACAAAGAGGACAGAAATCCACCAACCCGAGACGCCACGACGGCCGCTCTGAATGTAACTAGGGCATATTGGTCGCGATGCCGATCGGTAATGGCGCTCAACATCGTTGGCGCAGGAGACCCCGGTCTGGCCTCGACACCAGAATACCGTCTCGAGGACTCGGTATGACTCGGTAATCCTTTCCCAGCTCTTTTCCACTCCCTTAGCATGCGGACAATCTGTTTTGTCACACCAACATGTTTATCGTGATATCCCGCACTCATGGCAAGGCCGGCTACTGCAGTCATAGTCGATCCAAGGCTTGTAAGCATGGAACACCAAAGAAGTGTGATGACCGCCGAGGCGCGCGCAGGACGCGCGTGAGGGTCTTCAGAAAGAGACGCTGCAAAGTCGGCGACAATGACGCTGAGGCACGAACCAACAACTGACGCGATAAGTGGGGACTGTATGGAAAGGTCAGCCTGGCGTCGCGAGGAAAGGAACATTACTTACACCAACGATTAGGGCGGTAAAGATTTGGGTCTGGCCGCCCGAAGGGATGCCTTCCTGCCTGTGAGCAGGTGTGAACGAAGCATGTAAGTGGGTCGGGTCCTCCCGATATTCCGATGAAGATGATGGGCGCGTAGCATGATCCAAGTCGGGTCCCTTGTAGTTGCTCGAATGGGCGGGCGGTGTCCCCGGCACGAGCACCAAAGTAGGATGTTTGGGTTGAAGTTCTAAGTCAGACATGACCGTCCTCCAACGCAGCAAAATTCCGACCCTTATGAAGTAGCATCTTTGTGGTTCCCATCATCATCGTTGCAACTCGACAGAGCACCCGTTGCCTTTACCATTCAGTAACCAGAATGTGCATCATACGCTGTAACAGTCAGCCTTGATGGCAGCACACCACGAAAAGTCTTCGTTCCGTAATCCCTGGCCACCTCGGACGTCCTTCATCTCGGCAGTTGCATCAATTTTCCGAGTACCATTGACGTTGTCCAAACCATTTGCGACGCCTGTGCGCGCTGTTAAGACCATTCCATGCGAGTTTGACTTGTACGATGACTTGGATGTAGGAGGAACAAGTGTTTTGGCAACGTGGCTGGGTCATGCTGTGAGTAGCGCTGTCCTTCAAATCGAAAACTTACTAGACTTGGATTGCGCAGGGGTTTCTGGTTCAGATTCCTCCGTCCGAAGAGCAAAAGGCTGTCAAGATATTGTTTGACCCAATTTTTGCGGAAAGAGCCTCACCCGTCACCTGGTTTGGTCCCAAAAGATGGCTGCCTCCGCCATGTCCCGTCGAGGCGCTTCCGCAGGTTGACTATGTTGTCATCTCGCATAACCAGTACGTGATCGTTTACTTTGCGTTCTTTCACAGATTCTGACGTTGTCAGCTTTGACCACCTTGATATAGCAACTATTCAGCAAGTCTATCGGCCCACTATGACAATCGTAGTCCCTCTTGGAGTGAAGCAAATATTTCTGGACACTATACAGAATATAAATGCCGAGCGTGTTCATGAAATGGACTGGTGGGACGCTAGATCGTTCCCAGACGGCGTCGAGGTAATTTGTACCCCCGCCCAACATAACAGCGGTACGCCATCTGGATTACCAGTTCTTCCTGCCTTACATTCCTAGGACGCGGTATACACGATCAACGTAAAACCCTGTGGGCGTCTTGGATCGTGCGACGCGCCTCCAGCAGTGTATATCACGCCGGGTAGGTTTATCATCAGATCTTGAAAATTGCTCTAACTTTGGGCGTAGAGATACAGGATACGCAACTGCTCTAGGGCCTTGTCCTGCTTTTGCCGAGATTGGGCAGAAATACGGGCCTTTTGATATTGCAATGATTCCCATTTGGCGTGGCGCATCATTGTCCTTCCTCGGCCGAGCAGGATTACGCGTACGGCCCCACCAATCGCCCTTCAACTGCTTGAGTAACACATTTTTACCTTCCAGCTTTCAGAAGAAGGCACAGAATCGCTTCTCTCGACGCTACACGCGTCACCGCAAGACGCTGTCAAGATTGCAGCGGATGTCCGCGCAAAGCACAGTATAGCGATGCATTTTGGAACATTTTGTGGAAGCGAGGATGAAGCCCTGGAGCCTATCGTTCTGTTAAAAGAGGCACTAGCAGGGAAGGAGTTGGAAGAAAGCACGAACACCAGAGGAACATGGAACGACGATGAGGGGTTTCGAGTAATTGACATCGGTCAAACTGTAACAGTTCCAATCATGGCCGGTTGAAGCGTAATATATTGTCGTCGAGGCTGAGATCTGAGAGCTCGATGTCGTGCTGGGTGATTGAGCAGCGGGTCGGGAGACAGTTATGTAAATCCAAAGGATGGGAACGACGCTGAACAGACCGTATCGTCATCCGATTCTATGTAGTGCGAAGCGCAGACATAGAAGTGAGCCATGTGCATAGGGTTGAAAGCAATGCCGACGCAAGTCAACCGTAGGGGATAAGGTGGACGAGCCGGGAGAAGGTAGCAACTGCGATGCCCACCAAATAGTGGCGTTGGTAGTACGATCCGAGGACGAGGACGAGTGGTCGAGAACAAAGTGCATTTGATTATGTTGCCTACAGCATGAAACTCCACTCAACGTTGGACAGCGTGATAAGAGCGATTAACGAGGCCTATTACTCTTACAATCCACGTTGGAAAAGCACGAAATCCTGCTCCATGGTCAAGCAAAACGCTAGACACGAAGCAAGACGGTACTGTGGTTGTCGTGTAAACGGTAAAGAAAAAAAAAGTCGGTCCGAGCCTTTATATATGGGCGGACGCGGAGATTGAATGTCGTGATCCGCAAGGGTCGGTAATTATTGGCAACAAAATTGGAACAGCAACGTTGAGTACATGCATCAGACGTTACTTGCCTTCGTTCTTGAGCGACTCGAGAGGCTGCATAGTCTAATACGGGACTGCATGACTCTCCTCGACCGCCTCAAACAGCTAATCAGCCCTCAGGCGCCTGCCTTAAATGGGATGCGCCTGGGGCCGGATCATCAGGAAGCCAACCCTCTCATGGTTTGTCGAATACACTTTTATAACGGTTTTCTTACCTTGTTCGGCAGCTCCAATTCTTTACCTGGAACAGCAGACATCCCACGCTTTCTTGGTGGAGGCACTTTGAAGAGGAGATACCGCGGCTTGCGGCGCTAGGATTCACACAAGTCTGGCTACCACCGCCGAACAAAGCGGCCAATGCCAAAGTACACTCAGTCGTCATCATACAAATCGCGTTCTTATCCCCCATCAGGATGGCAGAGGCTACGATGCCTATGACTTGGTATTTCTTCAGGCTCATGCTCCATAAATTTAAAGTTCATTCGACGTATAGTGGGATCTAGGCGAGTTCAACCAGAAGGGCTCTGTTTCCACTAGATGGGGTACCAGGGAAGAATTTCTCAGCGCTTGTCGGACCGCGAAAGAGCATAACCTGGACATAATTATTGACGCGGTACTCAATGTATGTTTTTTCGCGTTATTCGACGCGTTCTTTCCATATGACGCGACGAACGGGTAGCATAAACTCGGAGGCGATCGTCCTGAAACATTTAAGGCCGTTCCCGTTAACGAGAAGAACCGCCTGAAAGCAGAAGGCAATTCGCGAGAAATAGAGGTAGGCCTCGACGTCTATTACTCTATAGTCTGCCTTCATGTTTGACAGGGCTGGACTGCTTTCGACTTCGCCGGGAGAAATGGAAAGGTAGGCGTCCTTCAAATTCACTATTCGAAGTTAACTTCGCGCTCTGTCAGTATAGCGCATTCCGTTGGAATCACTCCCACTTTTCAGGTATGACGTTCCCGTCGCGCACGTCCTCGAAACTTACCGAACTTTCATAGGTTTAGATTGGGATCACAAGACGCGGACCAAAGCTATCTACAGAATCGATGGGCCCGGCCATAAAGGATGGTCCAAGAACGTTGATAAAGAACTAGGCAATTACGACTATCTACTGGGCGTGGATGTCAGTCAAATCGTTTCCCTGCTGTAACCACTGATCTACATCCACATCGTACAGATAGATCACCGACATCCCGCCGTGCAAGAAGATCTATTGAATTGGGGTTCCTGGATATTGCAGGTACGCCAAATCATTGTATCGAGGTCAAGGGCTCATGGAACTGCTGAAGACGACTGGGGCCGTCGGCTTTCGACTCGATGCTATCAAGCATATAGATTCTAAATTTCTCTCGTCTTGGGTTAGAGCGGCTTCATGTCCTTTCTCACCTGGAAGACTGAGATTAGAACACAGATTACTCACGTCAAGAACGCTTCGTCGAGGCCCAGAATGTTAGCCGTCGGTAAGTTGTGTAGATGTACCCATGGTCAATGAGTTGCTGACGCGTTCACAGCGGAATACTGGTCTGGAGAGTACGTGAACCACGAACACCAGAGAAACGAACTGATTTCTCGTAGTGTCAAGTTGATCCTACCCTATGTCCGCGCTTTCAAGGGACAGGTACGTGTAGAGATATCTTTCACTGGACGGGCGGAATGTTCACGTACTTGCTCTCCAGGCCGCTTTCTTCGATGTTCCTCTCCATATGAATTTCCATCATGCCAGCATCCATTATTCACGGTACGATCTTAGGACGGTGATGAATAATTCACTGGCGAAACTTAAGCCTCGCGACGCTGTGACATTTGTGGATAACCATGAGTGAGTGTCACGTCATACGAAGTAGGCAACCCTCTTACGCCTTGTTTAGTACGGTAACAAATCCTGCATGCCTTGATTTCGTTTCTTCAACTTTTGCAGGTCGAAGGGCAAAGTTTGGAAAGCTGGGTGTGTCCTGCTCCTCAAGCTGATTGGAATGGCACTGACATTATTTCATATAGGTTTCTGCCACCTTCAAGGCTCAAGCTTATTCAATAATTCTGCTGCGAGAGGAAGGATACCCGTCCGTTTCTTCCTCGATGCATACGAGTTTACCCTGATAGCTTTCTCCAGCTGCGTTTTCTATGGTGACTTGTATAAGAACACGGAGTGCTCGGACGACGCCACCATAAACAACCTCGAGAAACTCATACGAGCTCGCCAACTATTTGCGTATGGGCCACTGCATGATTATCCGCACGACAGAAACTGTGTAGGCTTTGTTCGTATGGGAGATGACAAGCACGGCGGATGCGCGGTCATCTTGAGCAACAGGGAAGAGTACGCACTTTCAATCACCGCCTTTCGTTGTTTCTGATGCCGCCCATGAAGCCGCGACGACAGTTTTGTTCATACCATTCGGATGAACGTTGACCGAGTGAGTACTGGGGACTTTACTATCAGGAGACGCTAATGAAAACTCTTAGCGACACGGAGGCTCGACCTTCAAAAGCTTCATGACGGACGGCGGACAAGTCGAGATTGACGCGGACGGATGGGGGAGCTTCTCGTGTTTCCCGAACACGGTACAAGTATGGGTCAGGGAATAATGAGGTGGCGTAATAGGTCATGGACATCAGGATTTTTAGTACGATGATATTACAGCGTATATAGCCACAGACACAGACAATCCATCTCGCGAAATACAGCATAAAAATACATTTGGATAGTGTTACCTTCTTAATACATCATATGGCTCGTCCGATATCGCGAGAGTGGAAAGAGACTTCGGGGGTCTGTCGCAGACGAATAGGATGATACGTCTCGGACTCTTTGTCTTGTGACCACCGGTGGGATTCATCTGAATCAGTCGGGACTCGGTCCTCGAGTGCAACCGCCCTTGACATGGTCATGGTGGCAGCTTCGCCGCCCATGTGAACTATATCCTGTTCCAGCTGCTCACCGTCGAAGATGGCTGCAGTTTCTTCAAGTGTTCGGCCTGTTGCGGACGATGAGAAGGAAAAGTCGCGCAAGGAAACCTCTGACTGACCTTTGGTTTCCACGATGAAGGTCACGACGAATACGAGCTCAATGATGAGCCACCCGCAGTACACGATGTAATACCACCATCCAATGGCTTCTATCGCCCACGGATTCACAAATTGGTTGAAAGCGACGGTCAACATAACGGCCATGTTCTGAGGAGTGACTGTTAGAGTGCAAGTCGAGGAGAAGAAAGAGTGCATACCATAACGGCGAACCCTTTGGCTCGGATTTTGTAAGGCAGGATTTCCAGAGTGTACGCCACGAGCATCGGCGAATATGCAATGTCATAAAAGAAATAATAAAGAAAAATGAGCGGAATGGTAGCTGAGAAAGAGAGAGGTCATGAGTTCCGAAATCTCTATTGCACTTCCTTGTGCTCACCTTTCGCGGCGGAAGCGAGATGCAGTTCGTTGAATAAAGCCTCCGTGATCGTCCAGCACCCAAAAGCTAAAAATTGCCTTAGCAGACTGGCGGTCTTTTCTCGCAAACGATCATACCAACAAGCATCCCGGAATTTGACACGATGAAAAGAGTTCTTCGACCGACCCAGTCAATCAGAGACGCGGACCCGAGAGCTACAACCAGGTTGAAAATCTGTTCGTACAAGAAAAGTGAGTTTTCCCAGGCGGAAAAATGCGAAGGATAAAGCCTGACCTGGAGACCACCGTTTATTGCGGCCTTGGTTTCGGTGCTTGTAATCCCAACGCCTTCAAGCACAAGATTGATATAATACGACACAAGACCGTTTCCACTGGGAAGCGGCAAGTGAGCTGGGGGCGGGCGGCCCGGAGGGCAATGAATACTCACCTCCACTGAGAGAAAATAGCAATAGCGATAATTAGTGTCATCCTCCTACGATTCCCCGGAGTGGCTAATAGCGACCAATAGGAAGTATGCTTGTTATTGAGCTCCTCCATCCGCAGTGCGTGTCGGATTTGAGCGAGTTCGAAGACGACTGGACGGTCGATCGACAAGCGGTTAGCCGAATGAATAGCGTCTGCTTTAGAAATTTACCTAGAGGGTCTCTCTCATCTCCACCGTTCGCGTGGTACTTCGCGAGAATCTGTGCAGCCTTTCCCTCCTGACCATCCTGTTAGATGCAGTTCATTCTGGAAATGAAGTCGGACTAACATAACCCTTTGAGACGAGATAGCGTGGACTCTCAGGAGTGAACCTGAATACGTTTGATGGTGGGGTGAGCTCTTTCCACCGACAGAGTGAGAAAAGATACACACCAGATCAAACACACTTGAAATAAGGGTGCGGCCCCTTG
>QLPD01008085.1:0-77569 GCA_003314085.1 Hymenopellis raphanipes | reverse complement strand
ATCCATCCCAGGTTCTTCAAGGGCGAATATCGGAAATGTGGACAAAACGATGCGTACAGACCATGCGACACTCGGTTCCTCGCATATGGGCATATCTGTAAACCCTTCTCGGTTTGTTGACGACGACGAAATCGAACAAATATCGGCAGATGTTGAAGAACGTCGTTCTTCCATCGCTTCTCAATCTCTAAACGAGGAAGATCATACCTCTCGTTCTCCAGTGGATAACATGACAGAGCTAGAAAGGACTGCGCAACTCGAGGAGGTAGAAGTGGGCCAAGAAGAGCGCGCGCCTTCACCTGGACCTTCGAGGCGCCGCCGTCAAGATTTGTCTACGACTCAGCCTCTACCACGACCTGCCGCGCCTACTCCTGGACATGCAACTCGTCACAATCGTCGACAACGCCGGGGCCTGGACGATGACGAGGAAGCACCGTTTCCAAAGATACGCGGTGAACCTTTGGAGCGCCTCTTCTTCAGCGCCCCGTCGCATGATGCGAAGACGTGCAACAAATGTTTAAGGCGAAGACGAAACTGTGACGACAGGCGTCCGACATCCTGGTTGCCGAACCATTTCGAAAGCTCACATCACGACGAAGAGGGCGATTTCGCTAACCCAAGTGAAGAAGAAGAGGAAGATGAAGGATTCGCTGAGGGTTCTGAAGAGCTGGATCAGGATGCGGTACGGCCGAGATTTGGCTCAGGTGGTGATACCCGGGTGCCTCCATCGCGTGTTGCATTTGCAGGACACGGAACGAAGAATGGGGTTCCTCCTCAGACCGTGCTCATGAAGGTTATCCGGGAGCTCGAGGAGGACTTCGTGCACTACAAGAGGTTTGTATGCCTTTTTCAACTTTTTCTATGCGCTGATCTTTGGTCGAAGTGTCTACGTCGAGCTTGCCGATCAATACAAGGTGATGGATGCTGTTTCAGACGTTCCCAAGCGGAATCTGCTAGCACACCACCTTCGTGAAGTTGTTGACATTCTTGAACAAAAGGTTCGTTTTCCTAATGAGAGGCTGAACTTGACAACTCAACGCTACGTTTTATAGGGAGATCAAATCGCCAACCTTTCCGATCTTCTGACGTTCAAAGACAAGTCCTATCACGAGGCAAGGCCGCAAAGTCAAGCATCGAAAAGAAACCCTGTCACCTAACTCGGGTTCTTTTGGCAATATTTATACTCTTATCTTGTTTGAGTCTTGGGAACACAAGTTTACACTGTATTTTATGCATTTACAACAAGTACAGCCAGCTTCTTGGGTCAAATTTACAATTGATTCAAGCCTCAATTTGGACCTTGTTCTGAAACCGCGATGTGAGTAAGGCAGATTTAGATTCGGACAAATGGTTGGTTACCTTGTAGAAGGCTACATAACCAGCAATTGACTGGGCCTTCTCCAATGGTTGTGGGTAGTACCTAGTGCAACGTTCAAGAGGGTTCGGATGGGCTATGCGAACAAGACTAACCAGGCAATGTCGGTAATGGTCTTGCCGTCTATCTCGGCATTGTAGTAGGCGGCAGTTCTACGATGTGAATTAGAACCTAGAGCCTTGCGTGTTGCATGAAAGATTACGAACCCTTTCCAAGGACACTTGGAGCTCGTGTTAGAGTCGGTGAACAACTCCTGCTTGACGGACGAGGGCGGGAAGTAGTGATTGTTTTCGATGACAATGGTGTCGTTGGATTCAGCGAGGACGGTGCCGTTGAGAGTGACTTTCATGTTGTTGGTGGATGATGTTGATGGTGATGTGAGACGATGGGCGTGCTTTATAAAGAAGACGCTGTCCGCGTAGTAAGCATCCAAGTGACTTGCCCGCAAATCTATTAAAAACGCGACGCGTCATCGATCACCGGCAACGCGGTGGGTCACTAGGCGCAGCGCGCGCAATGTATCCATACGTGACGACAGGTGGATGTAGTCGAGAAAAGACATATTGGCTGTTCGAGATTGAATAAGTAAGAGATACAGATCTATGGGAATAGACTTGGGTGACATCTGGGGCGCGCCCCTCAATCTACGCTGTCTATCTCCCCAAGGCACCGATAGCAGCTTCGTAGACTCCCAAAAATACGGCACCGCCCGCGGACATCCACAGGGTACGCGGTACCACACCGGAAAAAAGTGCTGTCGGACCTTGAGTCCGAAGGATGGTGGACAGCACTGTGAAAACGCTAGTCTTGGGGGGACTTGAGTGAAAAGGTAGATGTACGAAGCTGAATGAATACAACCTTGTTCTTTTCGAGCATAACCCGCGTTTTGAGCACATCCAAGGGTGTGGTCAAGGCAGCAGCCACTCCTCCCGCTACGGCAGCGCACACCGGGTACGGTGCAACATGCTGAGCCTTTAGATACTCCCACAACGGGAACTGGATAGACGTGAAGGGTATCTCTCTCATAACCGTGATGCCGAAACCTCTGTACAGCCCAGCGGCAGATGTGGCGCGCAAGGCGGCCCACGAAGACGAGTACTGCCCCGTCTGTGTGCGCGTCTTCACCACTTCCGTCGGCACCCGGACGAGGCATGCAGCCACCTCGCCGACAGAGGCAGCCGTGAGATGGATAACCGGCGCAGGCATCTGTGTATTGCTCGCCAGGACGCGTTTGAGGGTATCATAGGCGGAGAAAAACGCCGCCGCGCCGGGCGACGATCCGAGCGCGACGGAGCCGATGCCAGAGTAGATGGAGCGGAACCCGCCCGACGCGAAGAAGCCGCGCGAGGACTGCAGCCGCGTTTTGAGCGTGTCGAGCGGGAAGAACACGATATCCACCGCCGTCCCGGCGAGCCCACCGGCCTAGAATAAAAATCATATTGTCATTTCTCTCAATTCAGTTCGCCGATTCTGGCTACATACGACGAGCGAGTGGATGAATGTGGGAGAGGACATGCAAAAGTCAGTCACATGACCATTTTTACTCTTCATCATGAACTTGTCGTATGCCAGCCGGTGTCTGGCTCCGACGCGCTCTTTTCTCTTTGCTCGATGTATGGCGACGCTCAGTACGGTTCCTCCACCGCGAGGTTCGCTCTGCCTCTTCTCTTCCGGGATATAATTCCCCTGCTAAATTACATGACAGGCGACATTGCCAGCCCAGCTGACTTTCTAAAGTCCATCGGCCGCGACATGGACACAAAGCTTACGGTCGAAAGCTGGGACGAGCTGTGGCAAAAGTCGACGAAAGATCTCAAGGCTGCCGGAATGGGAATTCGGGATCGCAGGTGCGTGCCCGACCTACCCAATACATCTCCGCCTGACGCTGGTTCTCCAGATACACACTCTGGTGCATGGAGAAATATCGCA
Organism: Hymenopellis raphanipes; assembly: GCA_003314085.1. Classification (NCBI taxonomy): domain Eukaryota; kingdom Fungi; phylum Basidiomycota; class Agaricomycetes; order Agaricales; family Physalacriaceae; genus Hymenopellis; species Hymenopellis raphanipes. The sequence continues at coordinate 74,265 of QLPD01008085.1, read as the reverse complement.
ACGGCCTTTCCGTCCAGTCATTCGCGCACCCTCCGCCACCAAAGAAAAAGATAAGAGGGTACGTTCCTTCCGTTGCCAATGACCATCCTCTCAAATTTCGCCTTAGATGGGGCCCGGCTGTTCAAAATGGCAAACGAATACGCTCAAAAGTTCAGAAGACGCTTAACAAGGCGAAGGCTAAAGCACAAAACCGCCAATAGCTTACCATCTACACTAATTTATCTGCTTTCAATTTGCACGATTCCACCAAAAAGGACATATTCTACTATTCAAGGCATTGATAAGTATTGTTATCGGCTACGGAGGACGCGTGAAGATTGTTGAAGTAAGTAAAAATAGGTGTAGACAGTGTCGAGATAATCCAGCTAGTGAGGTGAGAGCAACTTGAAGCAATTTACAAAGCAATGCAGGAATGTCATGAATCATGGCGTAGAAGGGTTTAGAGTGAAATGGGCTGAGAAACTGAGTCGTCTTGAATGGGCAGTGGCACTGGCTCCAATTGCATGCTGTCGTCGACGCGAATAGGGTCCTCTGCAAAAGGTTGGATGGGAGGTAGGAAGGCGTCTTCGACTGCCGATGAAGTTGAGGCCACAGGCGCAGCTTCTGGGATAGCATCCTCGCTAGGTGGTGGTGGCGGCGCCACGGTAGTGCCGATGATGTGATTGACTGCTCCAAAACCATGAGGATCATCGACACACAAACTCATTAATGGGACTTACACTCCTTCGCGTGGGCTAGAACATACAAACATTAGCATCGCGTCTCTCTTATCAAACTGAGGGCACATACCAAGGTCCTTCTGACGGGTACAACTCCCACCGTCAGGGCAATCCTTGCGACTCGGGTCTAACGTTCTCACTCTGACCCACCAATCTTTCAACCCATAAAACAAGACTTCAGTAGCACACATCCTGCAGATCTTCCGTCGCTCGGCTGTAGGATCCGGATCTACACCAGGCGCTACTTGATTCGAATCGGCAAAGACATCCTCATCAATCAACGGTTGGAATTTCTGAGGTTGAGTTTGGATGTGAGTCACAATCTACGAGGTACTATCAGTCCTGATAAGCATAGAAAAGAGCTTGTACATACCTCGCGATAGATGTGCCTCGGGGTGAGCTGATGCGACGCTAAATGGTCAAACAAGAGGTCGACCTCTATGGTGTTACTGTTGAAGCAGTCATAGATGTCGGGGGACTGTATCAGGTCCGAGAGATCGGCCAATCCTTGGGGATACTGGGACATGAGGCCAACAGCAATGCAACGTCCTGGTACGTTGATGCCACAGAATGAGACATGGCAAAAGTCGCATCTAGTAGTAGTGGGCGCATTGATCGCATGCAGACTCTCGCTACGTTAACATGTTAACTCAAACACAGTTTCGTAAGGATGACAGCAGACTTGCCAATTGCCGCAATTGAGATGGCCGGGTGGCGCACCATCATCCAGAGGCCAGGCATGTTCAACATCGGTCGTAGGGTCTGCAATCGGCTGTGGGCAGACGTAGCCAAAGGCATTTCCGGGTGTACAATGCGGGCATGGACGTGCAAAATCGCTTGGATTTAAGTTTGGTGGTGGAGATGGCTCGCGGGGCGGAGGGATCTAAATGCGGCTTTATCAATGATTCAAGCGCGTTTTACAGCAGGCAATGCCTACCCGCATGGCGACATCCTTGGGATAAATCGCATCCGCTTGAGCACGCTCGCGTTCAGCACGCATCTTGCTAGGCACAGCGCGAAGTAGGACGTTGACGATGGCTTGGAGTGGTCGAGATGGGGTAACGGACGTGGAGCTTCCTCGGCATGCGGGACAGTTGGTTCCACCATTCTAAGAAGTTCATGAGAATCACTGAGGACGGTGGCACCACTGGGCACGCAGTGTCATGTTCATTAACACGGCACCGGTTAGGCCGCTATTCGTGGAACAATTGACTCACCCGAATCCAAAGTACGCAACAGCTGGGCGGCTGTCAGCATGGCAAACATTCACTCTATAGGTTAGTATAGTGCTCACCTTCCACAAAAGAAATGCTGGCAAGGGTTGACAACCACGGGTCGGTAGACCAGCTCCGAGCAGCAGCCACACTGCAACTCTTCTGCGAGTTCTTCGGTGAAAGCCACGCCGTCGACAGCGGCGCCACCTGAGGTGATGGTCTGCAGCGAGGCCGCGACGGTCTCCTCCTCAGTCGCTGTGTCGGTCTCCTTGCGTCTCTTGGGTCTGATAGCATCGTCCTCTGTCGAATCGAAGGATGCTCTTCGCTTCAGTCCATGGCTAGTCGCTGGCGCTGGCGTTGTATTATCTTCCAGTATCGTCGCCGCTTGCTCCGCCATCGTTGTCGAGGAGGTCGGGTCAAACAAAGGGAGGTGAGAGTATGGTGGTAAAGACGAATTTGGTCACGTTAATTAACGGCTTTAAAGTACTACTAAATCGGGTAGCTACCGTACATAACTTAATCGTTCAGTCCAACAAAATATCCTAGCTATAGTATCAGTAAGAGAACAAATACAACATGAAGCCCATAGTCCATAGTCCATATTTAAGCGTTTACAACGCGTGCGGAGGGGGCACGAAGCCTCCCGTAGGTGGTGGAGGCACTCCCGCAAGAAAACAAGAGTGCTCCACCCGAGTTTTGAGGTTCTCGTACAACATTCTTTGTCCTGACGCGCCTAGAGTTCAGAAAAGAAAGGGAGATCACGAAGGAAAGTACTGACTAGCGCAGGGCCAAAGGTTACTCAAACTAGAATGATGTTTAACCTGACGGTCTGGGACACGGTCTCGACACTCACTACTCAATCGCGGGCATAAACGCCTTGGAAGTGTCCAATGCAATAGTTAAAGACCTGTCATATTGCCACAAGTTCAATGCGCTAGAGTTGGAGTGGATCAGCATTTGACGACAACAGCTCGGGTGAGGCCTTACTTGCTGACCTGGCCCATAAACCAGAAGACAAAAAACGGTCGTCTCGACAATAAATTCTTCGAGTTACCAGTCACAGCATGCAAACCAAGCATGAAGCGTTCTGCAACTACGGCTTGACGCGTCACTAGAAAGAGATCAACGAGACATCGAAATTTTAACAATTACTACTCACGCCATTGTTGTGCTTTCCTGCGATGAAGAGTGACATCCCTGCAAACAAAATGTAGTCAAATATACACCAATTGACCGTACGAGACTCACGACGAGATCAAGGGGATGAAGCGTTGAAAATCATGCGATATGCACATACGCGTACTGCGACATCCTCGTAAGCTGAGATTCCCAGAGGATTCATGTGAAAAGCGTTACTTGAAAACATATTCCCGAGCCTGGAAAATGAAAGATCGCTCGATCTCACATATGTGGCGATTCAGATTAGTTTCGATCGCGTCAGCCTCCAGCCAAGCCTTGACCGCGAATTGGGCCTTCTCCGATTCACTAGCGGTTGTGCTATAGCGCATGCGCGCGCATCCATGCCACAAAAGGAAGGAGCGATCAAACAGGGCCCATATCGTTTCTTTCGACGAGTCGGGCGTCGTAATAGACTCTCCAGAAAATAGCAGGGCATACTAAGGACGCGTCAAATCGGGTTTGCAACGCAAAAACAGGACACTAACATTGGAAGGATCAGCGAGGAATAAGTCCGGCCCAGCGCGGTGGTGGGAGCTAGCGTAGGCGACGTGGCCAGCTGCAAGAGTTAACGCGCTCCAACAGAGCCGTCGACAAGATTCCTTGCGAATGTCGCCCTCTGTCCACGAAGGATCCCACGCCGGGGTGTGGGCCCACAACGGCGCGTGTTCAACAGATTCGGGGCTATTGGCAGCCAGGCTCAACGACATACAATGGCATTGTGCGGGACTGGAAGAAGGATACGCAGGGTAAGCGTGACGTCCCATCAGAGACACGGGGGGTCCATATCCATGGTTCGATGCGAGCACCAGGTTGGGAAGTCGGTCCGCCACCACAGGTACAGAACCGGGGGTGAACTGTGTGGCCTGCGGGTTGTCCGCATCTACAAGCGTCAGAGACAGACTGCGAATATACGAATCAAGCATCGCTAATGCCGACATAGACCGTTCGAGCGTATGTTTAGGGTGGGCACAGATTTCAAACATTGCCAGAAGCTATGATAGGAGAAAGATCAATCGGGATACAGATAAAGGAGTCAGCAGGACGACATACCCATGCAGCTTGAGCCAGCGTTTCGTCAATCCAACCGGAGTTATAACTCGACTCCAGAGCGCTTTGCGCCATGTCCTTCAAGAGTAATGCACGCTCCCTCCCTCTACTGCCTAAGCCAGCCTCTGAGCTTTGCCAAAATGTTGACATGGCAAGAATCGCCAGGATAAGACTGGGCTGCATCCGCTGCCGTCTGGACTCATCGTAATAATTACCGAAAAACGTCGGTAGATGGAAGAACGAAAACCAGTAGTTTGAGCTCCGAAACAGGAAGCGGAGATCTTCAGCAATGGCCTGTCGCCCAAGCTCACGGTCTGAACGAGTGGGTGGGTAGCGTTGATCAGAGGGAAAGGAGATGTAAAGGGATAGGAGGGAGTCCCACCAAGTCTTTCGTGTAAATTCGCTTGATGGTTGATTGGAAATATTTTGAACGTCCTCATCTTCGTTCTCGTTATCATGGTACATCGGCCGGACGTACCCACCTCTTGGCCCGAAGGTGTCGTGAGAAGAGGACAAAAAGTTGGGACTCTCGTCATCCTGCGGCACAAATCAGTCACATCGGCTGGACAAAAAGAAAGACAAAAGAACGTACTTCATGCTTCCTGATGTACATTGAATGCGAAGGCACGAGTGTATCAGGGCAAGGCTCGTTACCGTGGCAAGGACATCCACGCGAAACAGAAGGATAGGAATTCGATAGATGAGGAGGCTCCGAAATATATGTTCTGGGGGATTCAATGCGGTCAGTTGACGAAGGTGACATAGATATGTCAGGAAAAGGATAGGCAGCCACGCCTCGACCTGAATCAGAATTCGCAGAGATCGGGGTTTGGAGGGCGGGAGAGTCCGCGCGACGCCGCCGGCGTCCACCAACATCTTTCTCCATCGCGAGCTTCAAGTCCCGGGCCATACGCTGTCGCGCTCCAGGCGTCTTGTCGGGCCCACGGCGTTTGGGTGCAGAGTCATAATTGCACTCGTCTGTCCCCGTGTTGCGCTTGCTACAATTATGACAGACGGGCCTAGCGCCATCGCAGCGAATCTTCCGCGACCGACTGAGGATCACCGCCGAGCCTTAGTAAGATGTAAATTGAAATACGACGGCAGGGACATACCATTGTACGCATGCGACGTAGACGCGGGCGCGAGGCTTCCCTTGTGTGGTAGGCGGCTGATCGGGGGCAAGCGCAATCTTTTCCTTTGTCCGACGAGATTTTCGAGCCGGTTTGGCTGGCTCGGTAGGAGTTTCGGGGACAGGCGTGGTCCAGTTATCCGAGTCGCCAGAAGCATCCGTTAAAGAGGATGGAGGTAATGGAAAATAAGGGTATGACATAGGCTGAAGACCAGCATCCGATGTATCTAGGGCAGCAGACAGTTCAATGCGTCGAGCTCTTGAAGTCTGAGGCATGGAAGACGAAGGCCCGCTGGGGGCATGGTAGGCGGACGAATAGAGGGACTGGGAGGCATATTGAGGTGCCTCCGAACCTGCGATCCTTATGTCGGACACAGCGGCGTATTGGCGGGGTGTATTATACGACAGCATCTGTCTTGATACGTCGGAGTGATCGCCATATTCTTGGATATGATCTCCGTGCTTTGAACGGTACAGGCGTGTATCGGGAGCAGAAGACGATGTCGCCTGCTGGGCTTCATTGTCTGAGTAATAGTAGCCAGCGTGGTAGGCCTCCGCGTCACGACGACGCGAGGATTCCCCTGTCGCGTACATGGTGTCGTTCGTGGTGGTGGAGTCAAGACAGAAGGGCGGCGAGCGTGGGGGAAGAGAATCTGCAGACTAGTTCATGTATACCCCTGCCTCACATGTTTTTGTAGTGGACTTGAAAGATCGTGGTGACGGGTGACCAAATCGAAAGGACTTATTTCCAAATATGGCACGTATGTCTCCGTCCGGATAATGCCGCTCGTTCCTCTATCCTCTTGTTACCAAGCGGGGTCCAACACACAGATGTACATCCTTTCACCGTGATCTGGAATCTACCTGATTACGATCAAGCGTATTCTCTTCCTGTGCAGGGGGGGCATTTGTCACTTTGAGATTCGCCGTTTCGGCACACCTCTATTTTGCGAGGACCGAAAACGCAATCAGATGATCGTGAACATCCTTCCTGAAGGTGTTAATCTTAACTGCCTTGCCATGCCCGGTCGAATCGCGCGGAAACATGGTCTTCGTCTGTTCCATGCTTTTGCATTCGGTCCTGTCAAAGGGTACTACTTCGAGGGTCCAAAGCATTGGCAGATGGTGAGCCCGCATTTTTTCCCAAAGTATCAACAGCCACAATCAGTACCTCTTGCTTCTTCTGTCCCAGGTATTCCTGTTCGGATTCCATGTTTGTTTACCGTACGAGATACCCAAATTGGACACCGTTTAATCATACTATTTTAATGTGCGCCTCTTGAAGCTGCCCTTTAGGGCTGAATCCGAATGACCCATTCATGTGTTGTCTCGTCAGTCAACGGTCTCCATCTTTAACCCATCAGTCATCCCTCGCTTCGACAAGGAAGCCCAGCGAGTAAGATCTTGCATCTGAGCCCTTCTCGCATTTAATCTATCGGGCCTGCTAACTGACAGGCGTACTCAAACTCGTTGCTAGCATGGTCTCCTGCCGTTTCGGAGATCTGGGTTGTTCGCTTTCCAATTGAATAGCAGATAAGTGGTATTCCTGTCAGGATAAGCGATTGCGATGAGTATCTCACTGATTCCAACACCATCACCGTTCCATCGTAGCGCTCAAAATCGTATGTGTTCGAAAAAGAGGAAGAGCTGTGTGACACAAACTTTGTGTGGCGGGTCCGGCTTCCGTCGATCCGTATGATCGCAAAATCAACATCTTCTCAGTCAAATTCAAAACCGAGGTTGCGATTACACCATCGCCTACAGCCCCGATTCATTCTGAAAGGCTTCAAACTACATGTCGAGCCTGCCGCTTAACGGAGACCTGAAGACGTGAAGGACCCTTGGCAACGTCAAGGCACACGCCTTCCCTTTCTTGGACATGTCGTACAGACGCGTTCTTCATTTCCCTGCTGGCTCTATGCTACTTCTCTGTGAACCTCGTAAAAAGCGCGCTCTTCTCTACGCAACGTGATTACTCACTTCAACTTGAGACCGTAGCATTCTAGACTTGTTCTGAGGAGTGTCCAACATGACTCTCGAACTTCGCAAGTCTTGAGAGCTCCGAGTTCTGCCACACGTCTTTGTGATCTCATCAACTTGCTACGTTTTTCCCATCGATTTGATCCCCTTCGCGGACGCGTGTCCATTCGCAGTCAGGGATCGTATTACTATTAAGTCTTCCCGATGTGCCTCTATTTGGCCTCTATGGTATGTTGAGCGCCGATTCGCACTCAACATGATGGTTCACATCAGGTTGACGTTATGGAATCTAGCAGACTTGTTCCGGGACTACTTTGCTGATCCTGCTAATTCATTTGGCTGGTATTGGTGTAGACCTAGAGGAGGGTAGGTTGAGTGTTAACGTCACAGGGAAACTCAAGTCCACTGACAAGCTCCATCCGTTGATTGCACCAAACGTTATGGGACGGAACAAGGAATTATTGTTCGGCTGTTCACCACACGTCGCCCGATTTCTCCTTCGCTTCCGCAAGTCTTGCCTCGGCTATAGCAGAGGCAGTGCTTACGTTTCGCTGCTGTAAACATGACCATTTGAAAGCCATCTTACAAGGATACTCAACGATGGTGGCGGTCACTACCAACAGGCGTTACCGCAGCAGACTGAGTGGGATGTAAATCAGCGAATCATCAAGAAGTAAAAAGGTGTCGACATTCATTGACCCGGCTTGAATGAAGTTACGTTGTGGCGGGTGCAGACGGGGTCCTAGTGGCGAACTCACAAATTTGCGACGTCTAGATCAATGCATCTGCATGTTGTAAACCCATTCAAGCGCGACTATGTATGCGCACTTTCAAGTTGGCCGGCTCTAGATACCTAAGACCGAATGTTAGCTCCCTAATTCGGTGTTATACCTTGTGGGACTCATCCGGAAAAGTATCTATGCCAATATCCGATGATTGGCAGGTAGGTGCTCGGGGTTGGAGACTAGCTCACGATTGGACGGTAGGTGAGAAAACAATTATTCTGAAAATGAAATATCCCCATGGAATCAAATGACAAGGGTGGAGGACTCCGAGACGTGGGTTGGAGGCCAATACCCGTCGTACAAAGGGGAATTTCAAGATACACCTGGCAAAGCTATGTTAACCCAGGAATCGACGCGTTTTTAATCTGGCTTTACTCACCAAACTCCTTTATTTGCCTAAAGAATCCCGATAAAGCGTCGAATGTCAGTTGGGATGAATCGCAAGTACCGTCCTCCTGCTCAACTGGATGCCCTGAGATGTGAGCGATCGTGTTTGCGTGATCGATGATGGTTGACTCACCGGACGGGCCGAAAAGTTTCCTAATTAGACCTTCACCTCTTCCCATCATGTCCCACTCTACAAGCCGCAGGCGAGACGATTACGAGGGCTATAGCAGCAGCAGCAGGCGCCGGAGGGACGACCGTGACCCGGACCATGATGAACGGCGTTCTAGAGACTATCCAAGCTCACGTAAATACGACGACCGTGAACATACTCGCCGAGAGCGGGACCATGCCGATGGCTACGGTTATGGAGAGCGCGAACGAGAGAGAGAACGCCAGAGAGACAGGGATAGGTATGACAGGGATCGTGGACGGTCGTCACGGCGGTCAGCCTCACCGCGTCGACGCTCTGGTTCACGATCTCCTTCTCCGAGGTCCAAGAAGTCCAAGCCAAATTTCGGTGCTTCAGGTCTACTTGCTGCCGAAACCAATACCGTCAAAAGTGTGGACGGCAAAAACAGCACAGTCCTAAAGTACAACGAGCCGCCAGAAGCCAGGAAGCCTGTACTAGGTTGGCGGTTATACGTTTTCAAGGGCGATGAACAGCAAGGTCCGTTCCCCTAGAAGTACCTAGCTGGTATTATCCTTACTGGAAACAGATCTACTCCATGTACATCGTCAAAGTGCCTATCTATTTGGGAGGGATCGTCTGGTGGCTGATATATTCGTCGACCATCCTTCCTGCTCAAAACAACACGCGGCAATACAATGTCGGACCTATCTTCTTCTTCAACCGCATTGATTGATTTGTTTCGTCTAGATCGTTATATACAAGAAAAGGACGAGTTTGGCTCCGTGAAAGGCTCCATAAAGTCTGTGGCGTCTTCACTTGCTGCTCACACTCTCAAGTTCTTGCAGGCCATACATAATAGACTTAGAATCAACCAACGGTACACACGTAAATGGCGAAACCATTCCTAAGTCCAGATATTACGAGCTGCACGCTTCGGATGGTCAGTTTCAGCTCATTCTGCAGTCGATATACTAAACACGAGAAACATAGTGATCAAATTTGGATTATCGCCGCGGGAGTATGTCTTCCTTCATGAGGACGCAACATGAGCCCATAATCGAGTGTGTCATGTCGTTCTCAAGGACAGTCTTGATCGTCTTTACGGTGCGATTTCCCGTAGTGATAAGCACCGTTTGAGGACCGTGGGAGCTTCAACACGACACATGTCTGCCTTGCATCTGCCTCGTTGTAATATGACCCATTGTTCTCATCTTTGACAGTCACATAGGCTTTTGATCGTCCTATATATCATCGTCAATCTTATCGCTGGTCCGTGCGTGCTCCTTGTTTTACTTTTGGAAGAACTTCAAGGAACATGCATCATCCACTTTTCGGCGCTCGCGCCCAAAGTCCTGACTGGATTATGGCTGTGAGTCTCCTCACAAGCGACCATACAATAGAAAAGCCTTGACAAAAGACGTGAACAATTACGCTGATGCCTCTTTATCGGTCTTTGTCGTCGGACCAGAGATGTTTTTTGTCGTTCCTTTGTGTCATTGTCCCAATGTGGTCCAAGCTTTCCGCATATGGAACGGCAAAGTCGCGATCCTGCCACGAGGTGTTACTACGAAGGCGTCCCTTTGCGAAGGACAACAAACAACTTTTTGCACGATCGGGATGGTCAACGTATTTAACGAATGGTCCTTCTTAGGACTCTCTTGTTTCCGTCCATTCTTCCCCCGCCTAAAGAGATTCCGCCTTCTACATTCATGGCCTTCAATCGCTACTCCATCGGGGGGAACGACGAGTACTCGAGATTCTTCAAAGACGTCTACCAAGGCTTTGACAGCGGTCTTGAGGACCGGCCATTCACCAGCCCAGGGACTACCTTATACGACACGATTTCGGATCGTTCTACGTCTCCCTCTTGTACAGCGGGCACTGCAGTTGAGGAAGTTAGCTTTGCCGGCTGGGGTTTCAAGAGCGCTACCAATGATGTTAATACCGACTCAGAGGATTCAGACTCTGATGACGAGAGTGACGACGAAGATATTCCACCTATAGATCTCCGCGCATTCGAAGTCCGTGCGGATGGAATGGCGTATCCTGTATCGAAGTGTGTCATCTTTGTTCTTTGAGTCTGTTTCATTATCTTATGCATCGCCCAAGTGATCAAACAATGTATGCCGATCAAGATGTTCTCTTTACTGAGGATGCGGAGGCTGATGACGACGACGATGTCGGTGACGATATACGCGTCGAGAGCGAACCTCAGCCAGAGGACGAGAGTCACGAGCTTCCGTACCTCCCTTCCCCTCCCACCGTCGACTTTCGTCATACCTCAGTTCCCCCTGTTCGCCTGTGCTCTCCAATCCCGACCCTTGCTGCCCCAGCTCGAAGACGCGCGCCTAAACCAAAACCATCATCTATCCCTCGCGCGGCTCTCATTGGTCCAGACCAAGACGCCGACTACGAGAGTGACAACGACACACCCTCCGACGACGAGTACCACCCTTCCCCTCCGCTGAACCCCAAAAAGCGCTTCAGCGTCATGAGAGCCTGTACGCGCGCCGCCAAGAAGCAGAGACTATCGCCCTCCCCCGCGCCCTTCCGCGCCTCGTCCAGTAGGCGTCCACGGGCGCCTCCGCCCTCCCGCAACAAGCAGGCCACCACCGCTATCCACTTGTCTGAGCAGGTCGTCAACGACTACAAGTGTCCCGTGTGCGACTGGGTGCAGGAGAACCGCCGGAAGCCGGATTTCCTGCGCCATCTCAACACGCACACACGCGCGCCGGAAACCGACCAGACGAAGGGGTGGTGGTGCAAGGGCGTCCGGCTGGAGGATCTCGACGAGTATAACCGCGGCGCGCGCGAGGACGGTCGGAAGACTATTTCGCGAGACATGGAGCCCAAACAGTTCCGGGACCATGTTCGCATCGGAGGGTGTTTGCAGAACTTTAGCCGTCGCGACGCGCTGAAGCGGCATTTGGATAACCCGGCGATGGCGTGTGCCGGGTTTGCGTGCAAGGCGATGGATGAACGGTGAAGGATTTCGGTCTCCTCGTTGTTTATGACTCCCTTATGACTTAGTACTATTATCGCGTTCATACTCGTTCAAGCCTTCTATATAGTGTACCAATTTACAATCTTATACTGTAGCCTATGTGTGTAGCAATTACTGTTTCCTCTGAATCGCGCTTCCCCATGGATAATTTAAAATAATCACGCATAAATTTCAGCCAGTTCAAAATACCGGAGCGTCCTTCAAGAACAGTCTTGATTCCTCCTTCTTTATCCAGCGAGAGACCGCGTTGGCGGCCCCGACAACAGCGCTCTTCGGCAGACGGGGCGACAGAGCGATGTACATCTCAAAAGGCTGCGTAATCCACCCCATAACGCACTCCTTCTCAGTCCGTATATACTGCAACTTCAATGTCTCGCTTTGCCCTGACTTTGCATGGATCGCGTCATGCAGAGTCTGGTAAAGCGTTACGAGGCGCTTTCGATCGGCGATGTTGTCGTAGGGATCCTCGAATATGGGGAACGTCACCTGCACTTGTGCGCGCGCCTTGTACACAAAATGTCGTAGGCCAGGAATCCCCAGCTCTGATACGGTGTAGTCTGCTTGCTCGGCGGCATCAAGCAATGACTTTAAAGAGCCATCGGCTATAAGCTTCTGAGTCGCCGACTCGCACCACCCACGTATGGTTTCAAAGTCTGCGCCTCCGCTCACGCACAAGAGTGCGGTACTGTCGGTAGCATCTAAAAGGCTACGACTAGAAATTGTCGAACCTTCTGAGGGAGGAGCATCTTCACGTTGAAGAAAGGAAATGTAGACGTTGAGGAACCCTGATGGATTGAACTTGGGTAAGCAGATAGGAATCCAAGATGCCGAGGCGGGGGAGTTGTATATGGAGGGGTTGTGGACCGTGTTCATGAGTACGTGAATGTCGGCCGGGTGTATCGAGTGCTTCTTGGGCCTGATCAAGGTCACCACTCGTCCTTGGGCAAGAAGTATAACGTATAGAATATCCTGATATAGTGGATGAGTTGCTTGCAGGTATTAAAGATACAGAAATGAACCTTCATCTTGGTAGGAACAAATGCATCGGCCACACGTTTTCGCGTGGCCGCATCCATCCTGAGGCAATGTAGGGAGGAGGTTGCCATGGCCAGATCGAATTCCAATCTTGCCAGCATCGAATGCAAGAAGGTTTCTGTCCCGTCGAGTAATCGTCGGAGGTCAAAATTTGTTCGACGCTCGAATATCCTATGCAGCTGAGATGCAGTGACGATGCTCAATATTTGCAGATGAAGAAATTCGAGATGGGACCGTGTCTTGCTTCATCAAGTTTACCAAGATGAAGACGCGAATTAGAAAAAGGGCCTTACCACTGATTCTGGTTCACCCCATGATGAAGCACAGACGTAGTACAGGGGCGTTCGTTGGAGGAAGGTTATACGTGTGTTCCCAGCGTTGATGCACTTGAGTTTGTCATGGTCGTCAATGAAGACAGAGATGAGGGCCTGCATTATGCCTATCGTCGTTGTGAACGAATCCGACTCTGTTTCTGCGCGACTGCGAAACAGTCAATCATACAAAGTAGTGAAGTCCTGGATGCCTCTAACCTCGTAAATACGGGTTTCCCAGCATCAGTGAGCACAAAATATTCGCGGGGTGTGTACTTTGCATCCGGGCTGTAGCTGAGGTCACTGTCAATCTTCTTCCTTCTGCGCTGAGATTGCGTCCGCAATTCTGGACCAATTCTTAATTACAAATGTAAGCAGAATGCCCGAATATACGTACCTCTAGACGGTCGTGTCTTGAGAGTCCTCCTCAGATGGTCCCGAAGCGTTTTCTTGGACTCCTCATCGCCAGCATCGAGCTGACCGACGGCGACAGCGTCATCAGAGTCGACGGTCTCGACCTCTGCGTCGACATCCTGGACTAGAATTCCCTCTGACATGTCGACGTTGTTGATGGATGAAGCCGAGCTCTCAGGCATCGACTGGCTCGGGGGTACTATGGGGCCAGTGCCACGAGCACGAAGGTTGGAGAGTGACGGCGATGGGCGCAACGTCGTTGGAATAGACAAACGAGAAGGTGAGTTGCGGGCGAGCGCCGAAGGAGGACGAGTTGGCGAACTCGACATGATGGTCGTAATTTCCAAGTCTGGCTTTTTGCCTCATACGGTCATGAGGTTACCACAAGACGTTCAACGCGGCCAAGTGTGTACAGTTTTCACCTTTGCTTGCTGTTATCTTAATACCTTTATTGTAGCCTTGGTTCGACGACGGCAATATCATACTGGTCACTCATGACACTCCGACCGCCTATCGTCTGCATCGTGGCGTCCTCGCCAGACACTCGGAAATATTTCAAGACATGTTCGCCTTGCCTCAGCCCAACACACCTATAGACACCGTCGACGGCTGCCAGGTGGTCACCATGCACGATATCCCAGTTGATCTCTCCAATCTCGTCAAGGCTCTCTATGATGGCGCGTAGGTCACGTCTCTTCACTCTGCTCTCGCTGCTGGCATTTGAAAGCGCGTTCCCAAAGGTCCTTCAACAGTCGCAACATCGATGACTTTTTCTATCTTGCTGGCATCCTCCGACTATCTACCAAATACTTCATTGCCCATCTGCGCCACCAAGCCATCTTGCATCTCACTCGAACGTGGTCTTACACCTTGGACGGCCACGACGAAATGGTTGCCACTGCGATCAAGGCCGATGTTATCGACCACTTGACTTACCCATACATCCATCCCCTACACGTTCTCAATCTGGCGCGGGAAACCCATGTTGACATTATTGTCCCCTCTGTCATGTACTTCTTATCCCTCTATCGACTCGAGGACTTGATTCGTGCCGACCATGCCAAATTAAAGGTCGACCACCCGTCCCGCCCATCCTCCGAGCTATCACTCACCGATATAAAACATTATTCTGTAATGTTCCAACGCAGAATAGAGTACACCATGGATTTCATTCGCCGCATATGTGGCGAACGAAAGTCGTCCCTAGGCTGTTCGAAAGGAGAGACATGTTCGCGCAGCTTCACCAGTCTTGCTTCCCGCTTGGGGCGGACTTGGATGATGCGAACGGCTCTCCTGCATTATGTCGGGCAAGTCTCTAAAGATGTATGGGAACGGGAGAACGAGTTCTGTATTGCGTGCCGTAGGGCATTCCAACAAGATTGCGACGCGTTTCGGGAGGAGATTTGGGCAGGCTTACCCGCGTTGTTGAATCTACCATCTTGGAAGGAACTTGCGGTATCAGACTTATCCCGAACATCTTCATAGCAGCGTTCAGTTCTATTGCTGTAATTTTAGGCTTAGTAAAGCCCAGGTGAGGAGAATATTATCATTTCTTGTCATCCGACTCGGAGGAACCTGTTACCGTCTTGTCCGATTCGGGCTCATCCAACGCTTGTTTATCTCGCAATATCTCGGATCGAGGCCGAGATCACTGGGAATGCACGGACGACTACACGCTCTGGATTAGAGTCTCCTGTTTGCTCGTTGTAGGCTTTTCATGTCACCGACCCCCGGAGAATGTCGCCTCGCATCTTCATTACGTCGACCTTCACACAGTCGACAATCATACACTTCTAATAGTAATACGCCCTGGCGAACATGCATCCGTCCGGAGTCACAAGTCACGTCTCGACCTCCGCATGGACATCGTGTTCCGTTGACGGTTTCCGAGAATTGCTCGGCCCATATAAAGACCAAGGCCTTCTTCTCCTCGAGCGATGATCAGAATACCTCGGACAGCTCCCAGACAAGCTTTACAGCTTCAGAATCGCTCTGCGTCCATCATGGCCATCCAGAAGATAACACTAGACATCACATCAGGCGAGTTCAGAGAAATCACATAGAGTTATTGTTGCTTGGAGCTGAAGAAACCGTGTAGACTCCATTTGTCCGTGGTGCTGCATCGGATTTCGGCATGTGCAACTGGCGATGAAGCAAATTCGAGAGTCGGGGCTCAATGTGGAGTTTGAGATTGAGTTCCATCCGTTTATGCTTGACGCTAGCCTGCCGCCATCACCCGGATACAATAAGCGGGCCTGGTACGCCAGTCGCCTTGGAGCGTCTAGGATAAAGGCGGCAGAAGAGCAGATGGTTGCACTCGGCCTTTCTGAAGGCGTACGTCTAAAGTAAGTTTTTGTGATCGGCTATCCGAGTCGGCTGCTTACCACTCTTTCTATTCTGCCTAGTTATGATGGACAAGTGTCGAATACCCTTGACAGCCACCGAATTATTGCCAAGGCGCGCCAATTGGGCGGCCAGAATGCCCAAGTAAAGGTCATGGAAGCGTGTTGGAAGGCGTATCTAGAGAACGCAGATGACATTGGTGATCCAAATGTCCTGGCGGAACAAGTGGCAGCAACCGGCGTTATGACCAAGCAAGAGGTGGGTGGAGTAGGCGTCGGTTTGGGTTTAATTGTTGAGCGTTCGTTCGTTCTAGGTGTTGGACTTCCTCGCGACGAATGAATTGAAGGTCCAGATCCAGCAGACTATACAGAATTCTCAGTTAAATGGCGTTTCTGGGGTGTAAGTGTCTGTTGTAGATGCTAAAGAGACATTTTACTGACAGGACTCTAGGCCGTATACGCTCATCAACAGGAAGTACGCTCTTACCGGCGCTCAGCCTGCGTCGTCATTCTTTAGAATCTTCAATGAGATTGTGCGGGGACAACGAAAGTAATTGTGGTGACTCGAATCGACTGTACTAGAAGATACCCATACTAATCGTCGCTCTTACTCAAATTTGGATGTATGTATATTTATTAGAGTCACCGCAATGTCAATGTCCTCTCGTATTTCGTTCCGCGTCGAGATTCAATAGAAGTTAACCAAGTAACACGAAGATGAACTTGATCAGTACTTGATCATCATTGAGGCGGGTATATCGGCCCGATTCATCCGCCCTCGATTCTCGCTTTCCCAAGGTCGTCGTGCTGACACGACTATGGACGGAATATTCACCACTACTTCTCTTTTCTCGCTATTGGGTGTCTCCGCTCTAGCCGGCGTTGCGTATACGGGTGCTCAGACGCTTTTACCCAAAAATGCGAGCAAGATAGACCGCTACACGTTCATGTGGCTTGTGCGTCTCCTCAGTCCTCAGTTTTTTCGCTCTCTAACTTGATTACAGGCGTTCGATGCGATGATACACTTCTCCTTTGAAGGCTCCTGGCTGTACCTCTCCGTCCTGGGACGCCAGGTGAACACGAGCGTCGGGCCCTTTGCGGAAATGTGTATGTCTTTTTTGCCTTCCTTCACTCGATCCACATTTTTACGGGGTGGATACAGGGAGGGAATATGCGGCTGCCGACTACCGATGGGGCGTGTCTGACCCCACCGTGGTCTCCTTGGAACTCCTCACCGTACTTGGCGCAGGCCCAATGTGCTGCTATATCCTCAAGCAACTGGTTTCTGACGACCCTGCGCGGCACTATTGGATCGTGGTGTTGAGTACAGCGGAGTTGTATGGCGGGTGAGCATTCTCCAGCTCGTGTTTTTGGTTGCTCGCTCACAAGTCGTTAGTTGGATGACTTTCTGCCCCGAATGGCTTACCGGAAGCGAAAACCTGAACACTTCGAACGCTTTGTATCTATGGGTCTACCTCGTTGTGAGTTGCCAATCTCTCGCTGTTTTATTCATTTACTAATATAAATCTTTTAGTTCATGAATGTCATGTATGTGTTGTGTTAACTTTTCTCCCGATGTTGTACTAATGCCTCTGGATAGATGGGTCGTCATTCCGATATGGCTGATGGTCGAATCTTATTCAGTTATTGCCAAGTCTGTTCGCGCCGCTCACGTCAAAGCTAAGGCGGCGTGAGACCGCTATTGCGACGTTCTAACATATATACCATTTTCTTGCGATTGTACTAACTATTCAGTGGACATTGATTCAAAATCGGAATGGCTCTTGAACTCATGACAAGATCATAAGCTTCTGCGCAGTTACGCTGAACATATCTCACGATTCAGTCTTCTATACGATTTTCGGACTACCAGTATCCGCGCAGAAAACCAAAAATCGAGGTATGTGCTCCCCTCCGTCTTTGAACATGATGTCCAAGTAAAAGGGTCGAGTCTCATACGTCGTCCCACGAACCGACGTCGCCTCCTTCTAAACCAGACATTCTAGCCGAGCCCGCGCAGACATAGCCCCACTCTGCATGGGTGGTCTCAGTAGTGGTCCTCTGAACGGATGTCACATTGGTGCATGTTAATAGCGTCCAGACTCAGATCTATGCCTGTGGCGTGTGGTTACGTGCGAACATACTGGGGAAGGACGTAGGGAGCGTCGGACGCGTCGAGATGCATGAGATCATCGTGCCTGCTCTGCAGTGCTGATTTTCTGTTTTCTGTTTGTGCTTTTCATCGAACCAATACTTATCAGTTCTCCGCAGATAGCTGGATAGCGAGCAGCCTGGAATTAGGACCGTGTTCACCTGCCACGAGCTGGCGGCATGCGTCGTACTACGCCATATACGGAGATGTGCCTTGTCTCTGACATTGAGTGCACAAACGCTTAAAAACACAAAATACATTTCCCTGGATAACGCGTACAAGCCACCTCGTGGTCAAAAGAAAAGAGTAACAAGAAAGTATGCGACAAATGATTAAAATACGTAGGTACAAGTAAAACCGCGTTAGAGTGTACGTGAGTAGACTGACTTCAACAAAGCTAGGACTATTAGGGAATATTTCCAAAAGTATGAAGACGCGTCCGATGCAAAGAGCGGCATTACGATGCAAGGAAGGGGGAAAGAGTCCGATCAATAGTCAGAACTGTTGTTTATGACACTGAACGTCGGTGAGGTGTTCCCCGAGTCACCGAAGACTTTCAAAGCGTAAGAGAACAGACGAGAGAACAAAAAGGAGCACGTACGGACGACAAAGTATCTGTCGCCCGAAGGAACATGAGGAGGCATAACACATTCGACCCAACCTGAGATGAGTGGAAAGTCACGAGCGATGGGATGCGCTAGTATGCAGTGAGACGACCAGAGTGAAACTGAACACGCATATACGCACTGTAATTCAAGTTTTCATTTTTGCTGTCCATATCCCAGTGTCCAAGAACGACTTTTCCAGTCTCGTTTCTCTTCTCCGGAGGAATGTCGTCGACGCCTGTGGCGTAGTTAGTACGAATCGCCGTTATCAATGCGACAGTACGCACTCCATGTTACATTGCGGCGTTCATTGGAGACCCATGCTTTGTCGCCAGGCTTGGGCGAGGTGATTTTTGGGTTCCAAACGATGAGGTTTTGTGGCCGGGTCGATCCTGCGGGATAGGCGACCACGCCGAGGGCAAAAAAGAGAGTGGTAAAGAGGGCGAAGATGGAGAACATGACGGTAATGTGAGTGGTAGTAGGAAGGAAAGAAGGTATGATGAGGTTCAGCCTGTCAGTGGTGCCTTTTATAGCCAGTAGGGCTTCTCGTATTTTCCTTTTCAGTCCGCGGCGTTACGATCCTTTCCCATGGAGCAATAATAAAGTTACTTGACTATCGATTAACCCCATAGCTAATCGCACAAAGCAAGAACGACGATACAAAGTATAAAAGCACAAGAACGAGGCATTCCCAGCACCAAGAAGACCAAGATGTACGTCCTACGACTCGATAATGCTGAATGTTGGGCTCGCGTTGCCGGAGTCACCGAAGACTTGCCGAAGCAGTCAAATACGACAGCTAGTTGGGAGATGGATGACAGTACTTACGGACAATACAGTAATTGTTGTTCTTTTGAACGTCAGGAGCGGGGAATGACACGTTGCCGTCCAGTATGTTGAAGCCTGCGGCAAGGGGATGATCTATGGCGTTGAGAAAACAGTGTGGCGTTTGTAGTATTCGACTCACCGTAATCAAGGTGCTCGCAGTGATCATTTATTTGACCAAGAACAACTCGCCCTCGACCATTAGTAATGTTTTGGGGCGCGTCGCTTGTATCCCTAGGCGTACATTAGGCTGAAGTAAGGAAAACGACGAGAAGACTGACCACGTAACGTTGACGGTCGTCCCGGCGACCCATACAGTTTTTGCAGTGGGGCTAGTTATTTTCGGATTGTACACATCGCGGTTCGTCTTCTCAGTGCGTACGTAGACGGCTTCGACAGTGGCGGAGACTAGGAGAATAGCGAGGATGAAAAGGGAGAACATCATGTCCAGCGTGTGTTCAAAAAGCGGGTGAAAGCAAAAGCGAAAACTGGAGACAAGATAGCAGTGTGCAAAGGATGTGGACGAAAGCTGCCAGGCATGTCTTCGTTTCTAGCTTTTTATACAAATCCGGAAGGAGTCGCCGATCGAGCCGTTCGAGGCGGAATGATACAGGAAACTGTCTATTGCGGCGCTTTGGCAGGGCGAAGAATTCATTCCGGATCCAGCAGGCGGTGGTTTAGTATGGAAGAGAGAGAGAGCGGATACTACGGAGTCAGGACGTGTGGCCAAATGCGGAATTGCCTTATTCGCACTCATGTGATCAACGCGCCGTTGAACGCGGCCCCTTGACGGCCCCGATCAACGATCACCTTGTCTTCCTGTCCACCACCACGACCTTGCCGCCAGCGCATCGGGCGCGGTTGGGTAACGCCCTCTCACGCTTATCCTGTGAATATTCTCTCTTTTTCTGGCTTTCATGCGGCGCACATAGGCCATAGACTGTACATATTGTCGCCTTCTCACCATCACCATTATCCCGCCGCGTCACCCAACCTCCCTCGGATTTTTTTTACCTCGAATCCATCCACGTGTACAATCACTTCACCGTCTACATCTGCCTTGAGGCTTCCGGGTGCAGAGAGCGATCCTTATGTCCTCTCCCATTATAACGACCGGAAAAGAGAACCGGCCTCTAATCGCGTCTCACCACGACTCCATATACCCTAAGGATACCCTCATCCCTCCTCGACCTTCTATTAAAGCCATAATGGCTCAACCTCTCACGCCAACTAAGGATTACTTCACGTCCCCCGTTACGACTCTCTCAAGGTCAGTGACCAGCCCCAGGAACATATCTCGCATGGACGTCGTCGAGGCTTATCGTTCCATTAATGATCGATTCCGTGAGGAAATCAACGAAGTCCTTGACAATACTCATCGACACAAATTCGTTACACTCCTTCACACCCATTCTGGAGATTTGTTTGCCGCTATCCAACGAGACATGAGGGTCTTCATGGCTAAGCCTCTCCTGGACCCGTCCGTGAGCAGTCAGGAAATGCTCAGAGTTCTCTCAGATCATTTCAGTCTTCCGCTCATCGCAGCGACTCTACTCTCGAATGTTCTCCGCTTTCCTCTTCTATACTCCCAATTCAAAAGTATGCATCAATCCCTTGGTCTCTTTCCCCTGACTAATTTTAACCAGCCTCTCACATCGACCAGTTTATTAAAAGCGTCTTCATGGTCTTAAAGCAAGAAACCCTTCCGCAAGCTGGGAAGCAACGCACTTGGAAGGCTCTGATTTTTCTTCTTGGAAGCCAGAGACTGCCCGTCCAGCAGTCGTCTTCCTACATATCTCAATCCGTCAAATTTCTGAAGGAGGGTCTGGCTGATGAAGATGCACATGAAGAGGTTCGTCTGGTCTGTTTAAGAGTAAGTTCTCCTATCTAAACGTATGCAATGTGTTAACGGCCGACAAAGGCTGTCAGCAGGCTTCTTACCGCTCATCATATTGATGCGATGGCGCCGCTTCACGGGGTCCTACCAGAGATCTTCTCTCTGCTCATGCACACTTCTCTCAAGCTACGCCAAGAAGCTGGACGTACGCTCGTGTCCTATGCTTTGGTGAAGCTTGATCATCCGGCCATGAAATTATTTCTGGTTGACAAAATTGGACGGGACGTATGCGACTTCATCAACGAGAACTCCAACAAGACTGCGGGACAATCACAGAACGGGAAAGTCAAAGTATCGCTGAATCCGGAGGAGTGGAGGAAGTCGGAGAAGCCGTACTGGACAATCCCCGTCATTGCCGCCCTCATCATTTTGTCGGATTACGGCGTGTTTGCTCACGCCCTCAATCTGAAAGTCTTTACTAGCCATCTGAAGGGCGTCTACAAGCAGAAATCCACCCACGCGCTCTTCTATCCGATGTGGCACTGTCTCGTATGGGCCTATAATGGAATGCTGCGCAAGCAGACGACTTCCTCTCCCCAGGCTGAGAGCACTCAGAAGAAGATGATTGAGCCCTCATTTCACATAGTGTCACAACAGCTGAACGGCGGTGTTGGTGCGGCTATTCTATCGCTCATTTTACGTCGGAACTGTGTGGATTGCAAGCCAACTGCTCAAGCTACCATCGAAGCCTTGGAAGTGCTGAAGACGATGGTGATCAATAATGACAGCAGCGTTCACCAAGATGGGGTATCCATATTGACGAAGTTGGTCACATCGATTGGTTCTGCCGCCGACCCCGTTGGCAACCATTTTCCTTTGCCCGAGGAATACGTGAACCGGGGGTTGTTTGATAAAGTTCTCACGGATGCGACGAAGGAGAATATCGGCAGGGTTGTCGAGGACATGCACCTTGAGCAGCTCCCCAACTTCTCCTGGCAGTTCTCTGCAGAAGAAACGAACGATAACTGGGATTTTCTTCTGGACATCTGGAAGGGGGGTATCAAGGCGCATTTCACCTTGCAGGATTCATCGTCGTCGGCCAGTCTCGTTGTGTCTCCTATTTGTATTATTTGCTTGCTCATCCATGTCTAGGACAGTCTTCTGGAGATCTGGCATTCCCTACTCCTTGCCAACGCTGAGTTTACGCAGCAGAAGGAGCACTTCACGACGAACGCGGACATTGCTACAAGACTCACACAGGCGTTGACGGAGATCTTCGCTCTTCCTAGGTTCAAGGAGCCCCCGAATCAGACGAAGATTATATCGTTCGTGCGGCGCTTATGGCTCACTATGAGGAACACCTTTTCCGCAAGTTATCTTCAAGATTCTTCGGCTAGCTTGTGCCAGGCACTCTGTGATGCACGCTGCGCCACCGAGGACGATAGTGAACTTCTGAAAACATGGCTTGGATTCAGTTTTGACCTCATACGGTCCTCGGATACGTCCCAATTCAACTTGATTCGGACTTTTCGAACTTCGTTCGAGCAGTCTCCTCAGGTGGCGGAGAATTTGTGGCCGGTCTTGGCCGAACACTGCAGAGACGGTTCTCGAGTATCAGCGGAAGATCTCGTTGCCTTCATCCAAGCTTCATATGGGTGTGTCTGTTCTTTTTTTCAGTGTGTAGCAAGAACTGACTACTGTTTAGGCGTTGGACATTGTCTGCTCATGCGCTTGAACTGTGGGGCGATTATGTCGCTCAGGCCGTTACATCATCTAAGAACCCTAAGGGCATTATACAAAGCGTTCTCAAGGATGAGCATTCAGTGTAAGTGGAGCTGTCGTATATCTGGCGTTATCTCATCCAGCTCTTAGTTCGCAATACGATCCGAAACAATGTTTAACCTTCTTCAATATGGCACCCTCAATTACATTGGCCCAGCTTCCTGCCCATACCCTCTCACTGATCAGCAGGGCGCTCGTCGTTCTATATCCAGACGGCGAATTGCCTGACTTCCCACCTTGTGTGTTAGCTTTCCTAGATATACTGGGAAAGCAGCTGCTGTCACAGAGCTCCTTCATTCACCTCATAACGAGTCTCAAGGCCGGCTTGAAGATATGGTTTGCTGATCCGAAACAAGTGCTATCAATTCCTGAACATGTCCAACTGGTACGTCGAATACTGTCGTTGTGTACTAATCACTAACACTGGGCCGACGTTCAGGTTGAAAACTTGTTCTGCAAACCGCTGAATTCCATGCTTCCCACGCACGAGCCCTCGCTACAATTCCTGGAAGACATAGGGTCCTATTGTCTGGATGTCATCTCGCATCCTTGCGCGTCGGTTCCTACCGCAGCAAACACTCTTGAGCGCTTCTGGAACGAGAAGTATCGCGATGTTACCCTGGATGGCGAATATCCCTCATCAATAGCGCTATGTGTAGCTATCCTTCGCGACATAGGGAAGGATGTCGGCGATGACATCCCGGAGACACAATTGACGGTAAAGTCTTCACTCTACTCTATCTGGATCTAGTTCTTGACCTTTGGCATCTTCCAGAGCCAAACGGTCATACCAGACTCATGCCCGCCTTCTACGCCGCGCGATCGTATCCGGCAGCGGTACTTCAGTTTAACGCCCAAGTCACCTCGTCAGCGGTTCACGCCCACTACAGGCCGTCGGAGCTCCAATGCGCGTGGCGCTTCTCCGAGCGAGACTCCAAGCAAGCCACCTCTCAAGCGTCTCAGTCCGGCTCCGCTCGACGACGAGAGGGACACTAAGAAACGCAAGATCAGTACGCAGACCGAGGATCCTCCCATGCCTCCAGCCGCTCGGCCGCGGAAGAAACTCGTCTTTGAAGGCGTGATTATCCCGAGCAGTAACTCGCTCAAGCGGAGTCAATTGATGACGCCTTGTCCGTCTGTAGCTTCCTTAGGCCCAAGCCAGGAAGTGGTGGAAGACTCTGAAGAAGAAAGAGAAGAGGACGAGGACGAACAAGAGGAGGAAGGTTGGCATTCGGAAAATCTGCATTTTAGTCAGAAGCCGCTCGAGGACGGCGAAGAGCTGCGGGATCAGGATGACGCTCGGGAAAAATTGCATACTCTCCGGGACGAAGAAGAAGACATAGTAATGGAGACCCAAGAAGAAGTTGAGCCGGACATGGAAGTCGAGCAAGCGGTCCATGACGGAGTTGGAGGTAAGGTTTTCTTCTTTCTGCGATACCCTGAGTGCAGTTCCTAACTAGCACTACAGAGGCCTCGTACGTATGCCCAAGTCCGCCTGAAGCTTCAAGGCGACCTCATACCGAACCACTGCTTCGTCCGCCGCCACCCCCTCCGCCTCTACGGCGCGTTCAGACGACACCAGTAGAGACGGATGGAATGGACGACCTACGACGCACTGGAGTCACCTTTGGCAAGAGGGTTCTTACAAAAGATGAGTTATTCGAAGCCCAGCAAATAGTGCAAGACCTAAACAGCCAGATTTTCCAAGGGATGGGAAGGTATCTTTCTGATACAGCATGAATCGTAATATACAGGAATAATTTAGGCATCGCATGTTTAAATACAGCATTCATTCATATGGCATAGTCATCAAACGTTCAATCACTCGAACGTGTCGCATCCATACTCCTGACAACCTTCACGAGTAAAAGAGATGATGTGATCTGCAAAATTGGGGTTAAAGACCACGTCTACTCAACTTGACAACTATACGTACCACCAAGTGTGCGCGTCGAGAAGCCTACTTCACAGTAACAACTGTCGAAAGGTTAGTTTGTAATTTAAACTGTTCAAGCAATCACCAGGAACATACTAGTAGTCTAGGAGGCACAGTCAGTGCTTGACGACGAGGTGAGCAAAACGACTCACAGATCCACTTCCTTTTGAATACCTCAATCTCCTCGCGGCCGCGGGGGCCAGACATGACCTCTGGATACTGCTTCTGCAGTGCGGGAACAATTTTCGTCTCATACACATGCAAGAAACGTTTCCGCCATTCGCGCAGCGTGCGCGCGTAATGAGGTCCAATGTTACTAACTGAATCGACTGTTAGGCGTCCCGAGGTGCCAGTTTGCAAGGTGTGAAGCAAGAAGGTTAGTGTTGGCAGAAATCCACCGGGGAAGATCTAAACCCCACAGTAAATGAATGAGTGTGAAAAACAGGAGATAACTAACCCATTTTCGAATGAAATCGATTTCACGAATGTATCGTTCGAAACCTATATCAAATAAATCAGATTTTGATTGGCTGATAGAAGCGACGGTGTACTCACGCGCTTCTGGAATGGTTATAACCTGGACAACGCCAACTGCGTTTTTCTTCTTCAATGCCCAATCGACCTTGGCCCAATAGGTGGCCAAAAACTCCTGTCCCACATTCTCAATCATTTCGATGCTGACCATCCTATCAAACGCGCCTTTCCAGTCTTCCGGCATATCGCGATAGTCCATGAGATGAACATTGATACGGTCCTGTAGGCCTGCCGCTTTCACTCTTTGACGCGCAAGAATCTGTTGCTCGACAGATAACGTAAGAGTGTCTACCGTAGTGTCGGGAATCGTCTGAGCGATCAGAATTGCCATCGAACCCCAACCAGAACCGATTTCGAGCACACGGTGCCCAGGCATGATTTTGGCCTTCCGGATAATGTGATGTAGCTTGCGCATCTGAGCACGGAATAGCGTGTCGTCGGAAAGAATGTTGGGCACATTTGTCGTGGACGAATTAAGACGCGTCAAACCATGGCCACCACTAAAGCGTCCGAAATCTGTACCGCTGACCAGGTCCCCATCTAAATCGTCAAAGATGGCACACGAATAGGTCATGTCCTCGGAAAGGAAGCCTGTGGGAGATGTTGGAGTTGGGTAGGCAATATTAATGAAGCAATTTACCTGCAAACATCTCATTGGAGATGTCATAGTGAGCAGATATATTTGAACGAGAATTTCCGATGGTGTTGAGAAATCGATAAGAGGTAAGCTTCTGGGGGATGGTGAAGAGGTAGGACACGGAAGAGTCGAGGTTGTCGAGTTGCTCGCGGTTATCGAGAAATATCTGGGAGAAGTGATGAGTTCGCAGGGTTTGTTGTGCTCACATGGAGAAAAACACTCACGTGGAACAGCGCTACCAGGTCATCGCACTCGACGTTGCCATACATGTATGCCTCGGCAAAACCGAGGTCTCCCATGGCGCACAAACGGAGCCAGAAGACTTCATTCACGACGCGCAGTTCCGCGACGCGTTCGCTGGCGTCAGTCGGGCCATTGGCAGGGAAAGTGTAGATGTTGCGGTAAGTCAGGACGCGGAAACAGCCTTTGGTGGACCGTTTCATGAGGCTGGGAAACGGTGAACACGCTGTATGGGCTGTTGACGCGCAACTTACGAGACGACTGCAGCTTCGGCCAGGCCGGTGAGAGGGGTCCATCCGGCGCGAAAAGCAGTCTCGGAGACAAAGTGCCATGTCCTGTCTGCGAGGCCAGCAACAGAGAAGGGGTGCTTGGCGCCAGTGTCGAGCAGTTGCTTGGACATGAGTGTCGCAGGATAAAATAAAAAGATATCGGTAGCGAATGAGCAGCCTTAAGTATAGAAAAAGTGACGTCCAACTTTGATCTATTGATGCGTTGCTCTGTCGATCCGTTCATAATTGCATGCCGTCACCGAAATCCCCGCTTGGGGCGCTGTCATAGACACGCTCAACATCGTCTACCTACGCCTCCGGAGTCCGTACACCCGTTAACGCGTCTAATGCGGATTATACACATTCTGCGTAAACGGGACGGTTCGATCGTGGGGACGACTTGATGATCCAGGTCCTACCAGACGCAGGAAAGAAAAATCCTTTCTGATGGAACACGTCCTCGCCAGAAAAGCAACTCCTGAGTACTCCAGACCTTGACGCGTGCCGGAAACAAGAGGAAATGCAAGAAATGCCAAAGTCGTCCTCCCAATCTGGGCCATTTGCGGGCCACGGATGTTGGGCGCAAGTCAAGATCGGGATGCCATTTATGGACGATTCTGAATCGCGGCAGCTGCGGCCGAAGTTCCGTTGATCCGCCGCACCAACTTGGTCAACCCTTGCAAGCGCTACACAAACTGCACAGTGACATAGGAAATCAACTACACATATATAGCTCGACCTAGGACGAGGAATTAACTGATACTCTAAACTACTTAAATCGTTGTCCGGCTCTAAAAAGTCTCAACAGTCCTGTCTATGTCCGCAAAGTCATAAGCGGAAGTCCACAAAGTACATTCGAGGGTCCGATGAAGAATCAACTCAAGTCCAAACGCCGCCGCACCTCTACACAGTGGTTCCATTGTATATCAGTGGCGTCACGGCGAGGTTCATGCGGAATCCCAAGACGCCCTGTTAGCCTTTAGTGCTGTACAAACTATGCAGTCTGTCAACGAACCTGGCCCGTGGCATATTCTTCAATGACAGTTAGATATACAGTGCTATTGGATGCCGAGGCTCCAGAACCGAAGCCTCCCGGGTTTTTAGAAAAGTCAGGCATAGTCAAATTGCGGGGTGCTGGGTGCGTCGCATACGGAACTCCTGATGCATCGCTCAATCTCGTATTTCTTTGCCAAATCAAGAATGATACTCACCGGGGTAGTTTGCTTGATCATACCGCCCGTAGAAGTATCCGTTGGCGAAGGAGCCCGAAGGTGTAAATGTGGTGGGCGGCTCGGTGAAGAGATACACGTTGAAATTGTAGCTGGAGACTGAATAATCCGCTACAATGTCGTATTGGAATGGGAAGGATTCGCCCGGCGCAATGACCGTGTTACTGGCGGGCTGGATGATCGATCCAGCATACTGCGCAAACGCGGCAGAGCTGCAGAAGAGGAGAGCACTCGTAGTGAGAATGGATCGGAAGGAAATCATCGTGAGTGGAGTGGGTTGTGAGTTTCGACGCTTCCCTTGAGGGGCTTTTATACTGTTCGCGTAAGAGAAGATGGGAAGTCGGAAATCTGCTATGTGCCGTGATGGCGCGGAGTTGCATGAGTTGGACAGATCATGGTGCCTTGGGGTCGAACGCCGTAGATCTTTGAGTCTGAGTAATGTATAGGCTTCCGGTGAGGCAAGGGAATTACCAGAGACGCGTTGAAGAGACCCAGGCTAGAATCCAATAGAATGCCTTTCAACGAGGCTTTAGGGCTACGGTCTAACTTTGCCGCCACAGTGAATATCGGCTGTGTTCGGAGTCGGTCGGAAGCAAGTCGGCTTGACTCCATCGTCTTCCTTGATGACAGTCCGCGTTGAAAACACAGCGGTCCCGGCGTTTGATCACCTAGCGTGAGTGCAGCCTGTAACATTGGCTTCCCGTGAACGTCGCGCTGTAGAGGACACGGCGTAGAGATTCCGGTCAGTGCGTATGGTATGTCGAACAACATGCGGCAATGGTGGAGGCATCAAGTTTAGTTCCGGGTGAAGGGTGAACGGATCCCAAGATGCGTCATTCGATTGGCGGAGACCGTTGCAGAAGCGAAACACAATATTTGATTGTTCGCGTAGCAGAAATCGGACGCATGGCCAGCATCCAGATCACAGAGAGAAGTCATCCTGGGAAGTAGAACTGTAGTTGGATTGGTTAAGGTGGTGCATGAGGTGCATGAGCATTGGTTCTTCCGATAACTCTTGCACGCCTAGGTCGTGAGTCGCGGAGAAGGAAAGACTCGGAAAGGGCCGATGCCACCAGAGTGAAGACGTCCCGATCAAGCACCTTCCTAATCCGACCTGTATAGCCATCGTCTTCTTTTGTGCATGCATGACTACTTGATGACCTCGAGCAGACTGTTTTCCGATGCCTAGAACTGTCCTTGTGATAGCATCAATACCCGACTTCAGGAGTCCGAGCTTTCTCGCGCCTGTGATAGTGAAAGCGGCTACCGAAGCCCAAACGCGACTCGTAATCGTCTTGATCTCTGCTGCCTTTGAAGATAACGATGCTGGATGGGAGGACGTCCAGGCGCTCCTGACGTTCGTATATCTACAAGCAACGGAGGTTGCACACAATACGGACAACATTCTGCTCGATGTCAACGTGTTATTGCGAGGATCTGTCGGCACTTTGGACTTGGATGAGAAGATCGACGCAGTCGTTCTGCTGGAAAAAGGCAGGTACACTGGACGTGTCAACGTACTCCCAACTAATCTCTTGTAGATTCTATCGACTTGCCTTCGTCACTAAACAACATACCCCGCAGCTATAGTTCCAGAATATTTTCGCAAAACGACGAAGAGGAAATGAGAAGATCCCATTCAGAACGTGTATCATATCCTGTCGTTGCACTTGGTGGAACTTTCGACCACCTACACGCTGGTCACAAGATCCTGTTAAGCATGGCTCTTTGGATAACATCTCAGAAGATTATTGTTGGCGTTACAGGTTGGTCTTTAGCCTCTCAATACGATGTTTCTAAATAACGAACAGATGACGCTCTCTTGAAAAAGAAGGCGTACAAGGATGAACTAGAGGATATCACGACTCGTACGTCTCGAGTGCGGAAGTTTCTGTCGCTCGTCAGACCTGGTCTTCAATACGATATTGTGCCCATCAACGACGTGTACGGCCCTACTGGATGGGACGCGAATATTCAAGCACTGGTTGTCAGCCATGAAACGTTGAGCGGAGCTAGGTCAAGTAAGTCGGAAAGGGTGAGTTCAGCGAATTTTAAGCTAAAAGTGCTCACTAGTTGCAACACATCGCGACTCGCACGGCCTACCACCGCTGAAGACTTTCGTTATAGACGTTATTTCGGCGTCTAGCAAGCTCGACCCGGCGAATGAGGAGATGTTCAAGCACGCCAAGATGAGTAGCACATTTATTAGAGAGTGGATTGTGAACAGGAGAAAGGAAGGTGGCATAATAGAACAATAATCCCTTTCTATGTATAGTACCATAATTGTGTACCAAGTGTGGCGAGTTTAAACGTTACTGCCCGAGCACGAGCGTATTGCAGGTCGGCTCCGAGGGACCGTCAATGTGAACACTTTACAAGTAGACGCGTTATAACACGTTCGGTTCGAATCGCTCGTTGATGTGATGCTTGCGCACTAAGAACCAACGGTGGGTCTGGATCGGATATAAAGCTGGTCCTCGTGACGACGTGACCTCTCTCAACCACAACCTCACGCGGTCATGAGGGCTCCTCTTGCCTTACTGGGTCTGTCTACGCAGGCCCCATTTCATGCATCACACTCTCTCAGCAGAGACGTCACCCGGCTCACAATGTCCAACTTTTCGCTCGTCGATGGCGCGGACGTCTTTGCGCCAAAGGACCTTGTCCAACTTGGACGTCCCGGCACCGGCGTTGCAAGCCCTGCCGGAGACCTTGTGTTCGTCCCGTATAGCAAGTATTCATTTGAGGACAAGAAGTGAGTACAAGTAGACAAGGCGGATTCAGAATATGTCATGATCGCGTCGCAGGAACGATAAATCCATCTACATCGCGCCTCTAAGCGCCTCTCCCGCCGTGCCTCTCGAGATTCCGGTACGTTGTCTATGATTCTAGCGTATCATTCTCATCGAGTTGCAGTTTCCCAAAGGAGGCGAAGCGTTCTGGCTTGATGGGCGCACAGTCGCTCATGCCGTAGAAGGCGACGGTAAACTGGATCTCTATGCCATCGATATTCATTTCGAAACGCAAGTCGCCGATGGGCCTGACGTACTAAGCGCTCCCAATCCTCCAACCTTCCTCGGCTCATTCCCAACCACGAGTGCATCCAACTTCCGATTCTCGCACAAGTCCGGCCACCTTGTCTTCTCTGATTATGTCTACCCCGATGGTGATCTCACGACTGTCAAGTCCCAGGACGAAGCATATGAGAATCGCGGTAACAACGCGCTGGTATACGACAAGACATACATGCGCCATTGGGATACCTGGGTCGGACCCAAGTCCGCCGCGCTGTTCAGTGTTCGGCTTTTCCAGGATCCCGATCACAAGTGGCATTTCGGTTCAAAGTTCATCAACCTTCTCAAGGATTCAAACCATGTTCGTCTCATAGATGTTTCGGAATGCTTACATGGCTGATGTTGAATGGCAGAGTTCACCCGTAGAACCCTTTGGTGGAACGGATGATTTCGATGTCTCCGCAGAGCGCGTTATTTACACGACGAAAGATGCCGTGCTCCCCGAGGCGTGGCACACGAAGCAGAACGTGTATATTGTCGATATTCTTGGTGGGAAGCCCAAAGAGTTGACAGGTGGAGAACACGGAGCTACGCACAGTCCCGTCTTAAGTCCAGACGGCAAGAAGGCGGCTTGGCTTCAGCTGGACGAAGATGGATACGAATCTGACAGGTAATTGGCTCTTACACGCTTGTGGTCCTATTCTCACCAAGGTTTAGGGCCAAGATAGTTATCTACGACTTGGAAAAGAATGTGCGCTACACCCTTGCGCAAGGCTGGGATCGATCTCCGGATACTTTGGCGTTCTCCAAGACTGGTGACTTCATTTACTTCACGGCCGGTGATGAGGCAAAAATCAAAGTATTTGTGCTCCCACTTCCTCCGACTCCTTCAGAATCAACCACAAACCCGAAACTCGCTGCGAAATATGTCAACCCCGTAGCGCTAACCACGGGTCCTTCAGCCAGTGGTCTGCAGACCTTATACTATGGACGCCTCGTTATAACGCAGTCTTCGCTCGTGTCCCCCAATGACGTCTTCTTGATCACCGGCCTCGGGGAACTTGAGGCGTCCATCAAGGCCACGGATTCGCTAGTCGCGTTTGAGGGAGAAGTACAACAGATCACTCGGCTGACTGAGGATCAGTTGAAGGGCAAGAGCCTGAGTGAAGGGGAGAGTTTCTGGTTCAAGGGTGCGAATGGCAAGGACGTGCAAGGCTGGGTGCTGAAGCCGAAAGGATGGAACGCAAATGAGAAGAAGAAATGGCCTGTTGTTCTTCTCATTCATGGTGGACCTCAAGGTGCATGGGAGGATCAGTGGTCGACCCGATGGAACCCCAACGGTGTGTTAGCTTGCGTTCCTTTTGCTCGGTCATTCATCTGATGATGTGGCGCACAGTATTTGCCCAGCAAGGATACTTTGTTGTCCTCATTAACCCGACTGGCAGTACAACGTTTGGTCAAGGTGGCTTCAATCATCTACTCGGGCACTAAGCATACTGATTCAATATCGAAGAACTCACTGACGCTATCAAGGAGGACTGGGGAGGAAAGCCTTTCGTTGACTTGCAGAAGGGATGGAAGTACGTTTTGGACACATACCCGGAGGTATGCCTTGGGACGACACAGGCTGCTATGACTAGTCGCTAAGTGACACATAGGTTGATGCCGACCGAGCTGTGGCCGCTGGGGCTAGTTGGGGCGGATATGCGATTAAGTGCGAACTCGCACTATGGCATTGACGTTTGCTAAGCTTCTTCTAGTTGGATACAAGGACATCCCGAGTTTGGATTCAACTTCAAGGCGCTTGTCTGTCACGACGGTGTATTCGATTCTCGGTACAACGGTTTCTCGACCGACGAGCTATTCTTTGTGTGTTGGTTTCACCAAATCATGCGCAGTGTTATTAACGTTGTTCGTCTCGTTAGTTCAACCATGAATGGGGAGGGAGGTGAGACTCAGGACAATGCCCGAAACACGGAGTCTCATTTCTTTCTATAGACCCTGGGATGAGAAGAGCCAAGCGGCTTCGCAAAAGTAAGCAAGCATTCAGTCAGAATCATTCGCCGTTGAACTTACTTTGTGAATGCTAGATTCAACCCCTCCAATTTTGTTGACAAATGGGGTACACCTCAGTTGATCATTCACGGTAGTAAGGATTATCGTTTGCCTGAAACTGAAGGCATCGGCGCGTTCCACGCCTTGCAACAGCGAGCGTCTGCTTTGAATGTATAAAGTCCACGCCTAACTCGTCCATTAGGCTCGGGATCCCTAGCCGGCTGGTCATCTTCCCCGATGAAAATCATTGGGTGCTAAACCATGGCAACAGGTATGCTGTATCCTCTATCGTAGCGATTCTCTTATCGAGACTGATCAAAATCTTAGTCTGAAGTGGC
This sequence comes from Hymenopellis raphanipes, assembly GCA_003314085.1. Classification (NCBI taxonomy): domain Eukaryota; kingdom Fungi; phylum Basidiomycota; class Agaricomycetes; order Agaricales; family Physalacriaceae; genus Hymenopellis; species Hymenopellis raphanipes. Next base: position 41,136 of record QLPD01008085.1, on the reverse strand, counting down.
ACTATGAAGTGTTCCGATGGTTTGATGAATTCGTTGGTGAGAACAAAGTCTGAACCCAAAGTATTATTATTTCTTGTTTTCGAATCGCGTTGTTGTTTCTCTCTCTGTCATTCAAGATCTTGAGGAAAGCTGTACAATTAATGTGAGAAAACAGGCGCGCTTCGAACCTTGCGCATCTGGGAAGGGCTGAAAGGATGCGCTATCAAGTAGGATAGGCTTCCTCTTGACCAACAGATGACGACCACCGGTGTCGATGTCGTGCATCCGGAGGGGTACGTGTGCAGCCAGCCATGGGATGACCACGCCAGTCGGAAACTTGAAATAATCAAGGTCGGGAGTGACCAAGGCGCAACCTCGAATGCATGGTGAGATTAAAATAGAGTCAAAGCCTTACTTGACTTGGAATTCCGTAGATGTTTACCGTCTATCGTAATTCTCATTTAGTACGAAATGTGGCGCAATGCTTCAGTACTAATTGAACCGAAGGATCGACGCTTACCAGTATAAACAAAGTCGAAGACAGTATTCAGAGTCTTATTCGCTGGTACGAAGAACAATACATCGAGTTTGAGCAACGTGATGACGATAAGTTGAACGCCTGACCAAAGTCGTAAACTTGGCTTACGAAAAGTTTCATCCCGCTCTTGTGATGTGAATAGATAGTATCAGATAACGGTCGGGAGACCTAAGAGGAAAGGGATTTCTTGTGAGTAACAGGCTTAATACAAATACATCTGTGAAATCATGATGCCATCGAGCAACACGTTGAAGGCGAAAAGAGACGAAACAGATGAGTGATGTGCCTAATGACATAGACGCAAATCAATTACATATACATATGCAAAGATGACGAACGCTCAGATCTTACGCTCTCTCTGCCGGTCCTGTTGTGGGGGTACAGGTGTGAAATGCGGGGAGGATTGATACTTCAATATTCGCCATGGACGAGTAAGTAGCAGAAGGAGAGCAGATATGTAATTAACAGCTCTTACTTCAACGGCCGCCTCGGAAGCCATATCATCCGACAAATGGATCCAGAGCCATAGAGGCGGGATCAGAGCCGGAATGGTCATACAGGCGATGTATTCGGATAGCAGCCAATATAGTACGCATGCGATGAGAGTGGACAACGTTGGAGCTATCGAGATATCTTTCGGATCGGAGTGCGACAGAGTGGTGTTGACCCCGAAGACACGGGCACACTTTGTGGTGCATTGGTGCCACTGCCACATAAAGAAACAGGAACATGTCCCAGAAGATCATAACGCGGGGCGGACGCGCTTCCGCGTTTTGAGGCACATGAGGAGTCTTGCGCCTCGAGGACTCGCCCCACGCCACGCATCCATGATGGGTAAGAAGCACGAGATGTGGCTGTGCAACGCCATCAACTTCGGTGAGCATGATTTCCAATGCTTGCCGAGACAGATCTGAGATTTAGGCTTTTTCATGCTACTGCCGCGCGACGGAGTCTGCTGAAGGCGGGACGTCAGCAAGGCGACCGTGGGACGAAGGAAAGGAATATGTATCAAGTCCTGCGCGTCTCTGATCGATGCCCTCGCCTCCCGATCCGTTGACACGGCTTACGCGGTTTGTTTCTGTCTCCCTTGTCTACTTACTTCCGTCCCACTAGCTAGACACAGGTACCTCGGCAAATTCAATTACACTGATTCAGCCGGCGGTAGGCCCAAGGTAGACCGAACCTTCCACATTTGCCATCACTTCGTCGATTCTGACCTACTCTGTCTGATACCTTTTACACAGCGTTCCGTCGGGCCTGCGTCGACATACATCTGGTACGAACGCGTAGACAGAGGCGGCCTTCCGACGAATGCCTCTGCTCCCACTACAATTCATAATCGTCGGCGCCAGTGTCGCGGGACTCACTTCTGCGTATATGCTCGGAAAGGCTGGACATAGCGTTCTCGTCGTGGAGATGGAAGATGGGAATTACTCTGCAAGTGTCTTCCATATGCGTCGAGGAATTCTCCTGTTGATTCCACTTTGCTTACTAGCCAGATCAGGACGGAGGATTAAGGTTGCCTCCGAACATGGCCCGGCTTCTGATTCAAGAATTCAGTGGTATACTAGAACTATTTCGAAGCAAGGGGAGCAAGTGTTCTGGGTATGCGCACAACGAAAAACTCAAGTCCTAACAACCGTTGCTGATCTACTTGCAGGCAGGAATGGAGGGACGGTACGCAACGCATCGTTCAAAAGACCGATCCAAATCGATCCAGGACAGGAGAAACGACAAAATTACTGGGCGCGATGAAGTTCCTTGCTCGTGCTATGGCTAACATGGCTTCCGATTTCTTTTTCTTGTCTGTGAGTTCATGCCTTTCGATTCAACGTACCCCGCGCGAATTCATCACCGTGTTTCAGCATTACGATTTATGCTCTTTCTTAAGAGAGCGTTGCCGGGACGTTAATGTACAATTCAAGTTTGGTTTTACTGCACATCATGTAGAAGCAGGAGAGAATGGACCCGCTGTTCTGTTCTCTGCCTCTGGGGAGCGCTTGGAAGGGGACATCGTGAGTATTGTGGATCGCCGGAGAACGCTTCTGATGCATTCTCCTCAGATCGTTGGTGCTGATGGACACAATAGTATTGTTCGCGATTTCATTTTGCAAAGTGCCGGGGATTCAGACGATGGCTCCAATACCCCTACAGCGCCTGTTGTACGTCAGGTTTTCGGGTGAGTGTCGTTTTTAGTATCACTAGCCCTAGTCTGACATTCGAACAGTGCTAGCTTATCACTTCGAGTCTCGGACATGTTACAACATCCAGAAGTGGCATACTTGGCGGAGACAGACTGTGTAAGCCGGCGGTTCAAGAAATTCCTCAACTAATTTACCTGAATAGTTCATTGTTTGGATGGGAAACAATTCAAGCATTTCTGGATCCCGGGTTAGCCTCCAAGTCTTTACTGTTTACCTGCTCACGCTTTTATAGCACGGAGAACTCTACATACTCGGACTCACGAGATCAATACCGCCTATGGAAGAAGATAAGGATCGACATTGGTTCCAGAAGGGGCCCGTCGAACCTATCAAAACGACGACGCCTGAATATCATTCCATGTACGTGAGTTCTCCCAAGCAAAATCCCTTTAATTAAGTGACAGTTGTTCAGCGTCAAAACACTACTAGATTTGGCGTCCTGTAGTCATCCGACTATACAGTATGTCCATTCGTTCCGGAGTTACAGCGACGAGCATGCAAAGGTCGTAGTAATTGGTGACGCCGCTCATGCTTCGCCTGTAAGACACGACTATGCTCTTAGATACTTCGAGGCTTAAAATTACTCACAGATCAATGGCACCCATAACGCGTAAGCTCTTTGAATGATGTGCCGGTTTCGTTGCACTCACTGAACTAATCTAGAGCATTAGCCGTCGAGGATGCTTTCACGCTGGGACTGCTGTTTTCACATCTCACGTGCAAATCGCAGATACAACCTATTCTGAAAGGTTACGATGAGATGCGGTTTACTCGGACCAACAATGTTCAGAATTTCGAACTGGGTGGGATGGACATGATTTCATTACCACCAGGGCCGCAACGCGATTTACGGAATGTAGGATTTGCACGGACGCTAGACCTGCTGAGCGATCCGGACGAGCACGCAGAGGAGCTAGCACGGCTGTGGGCGGACTGGTTCTCTCTTTTTCATTACGATGCAAGGGATGCAGTTGACGAGTGGTGGCTGAATTGGGGCACGCATGTTCAGTCGTTGTCATGAAAGAAACTCTACCATACCCTTACTTATAATACATACTCTAAACACGAAGTGGCGCGTGACCAGCAGAGATATTCGTGTGCGAGAGGAAGTTCGGAAGCAAACCCGCAGCCGGCGGTAACTGCCGAATGTTGACGGCACATACATGGACAAAGAAGTCATGCTGCACGTCAACAACGCGATCGCGGTCGCGTTGATTAGTGACATAAATTTGAAGAAGTCACGCTGGTCGCTCAGTCTCCTTGTCCTCCTACTCCCTTCATCACTCTCTCCCGTTCCACTGCTCACCGTCGTTGACGACGAGCACGCTTGGACAATGAGCCTTCCTACACCACCCCACACAAATCATCGTAGCGACAAGGAGAACCGCCCTTTAGCGTCGGGTACTCCTCGAGTGGAATGGTCGGCCCATAACCAGGTTCACCCATTGTCCAGTCCTTCAAGGATTGCACGCAGAGCCTTTGTGGATCGCCCAACCAAATCTATCCTCAAGAAAACCCAGCCCATCCAAGTGCTCTCGCCGGTACAAGAGACCGAGACCAGTCAGCGCGAGGAAACGCCCGAGCCCAGCTTGCCCCAGTACGACGCCATGTACCTCGAGACGCCAGTCCGCGCTATCACGGATCCTACCTCGTCGCTGACGGAGCTCTGTGCGGCTTACTCGACTCTTGCCTCTCGTCTGCGTGCATGCGTTGACGACGCCGACAAGCCAGACTCTGCCTGGCCACTATTCAAGCCTTTACACGCCCACAGTACCCAACTTATGGAGTCCATTACCAGAGACGTCGGTCGTGCGCTTGTCGACCCCGCGCCGGAGACCGAAGCAAAGATTTCTTTGCCATCACCCCAGAAGAGTCCTCGGAAGAAAAGAGGCATGTCCGCACAACACGTCAAGCATGCTCGAGACCTATGTTCGACCACCCACTGTGTCCTCAAGCTGTTGGCATTCGTCTTCACACAGCCGGCAATCTATGAAATATTCTCCGGTAAGTCCGAATGCCTTGCCATATACAGACTTGACTCTAACTACCACCACCAGACGACGACCTGCGTGGTCTCCTCACAGCAATCCTAGCTATACCTCTAGCAGAGTCCCTTCCGACACTTTACGCAAGAAAGACATGCGCATTGTCCATTTGGGTCCTTCAAACACAACGTCTATCACCGGATATTTTACGACCAGCAGCTAACCGTATCGCATATGCTATCCGAAGAGGTCTCGACGGCGAATTAGGGAAAGAGGGAAAGAAAGGGTCAGCAAATGACGGTCTCAAGGTGAGATATATGCTATATAATCTTTGCGCACGCTTACGTTCAATCTAGGCCGTCCATGACTTATCCCGATATCTTCCTGAAATCTTCGTTCCGGCGTTCTCTAGCCTCCTACCATCCATCTTCCACAACCTCCTAGGCGTCAGTGTCGTCCTCAGAATCCAAGCGTGTCATGCGCTTGGTGGTTTTGCGCTTGCGAGCACCATGATAACAATATCAGACGTGCACGAGGACCTCTCAAACTGTGTTCGGTCGGTCTTCACATCTGCTTCCGTCAAACCTTCGCCTTCAAAAGTCACATCTCCTGTTACCGAGGCGCCCATCGTCCGTACTCTCCGCACCACCCTCAGCCAAAAAGATCCTCAGAATGCTGCTCAAGGCCCTGCTTGGGCTATCAGCGTGTTGGCTCATTGTGTTCTCCTCCTGCGTTCAGCGGTTTACGATGATCCCGTAATCTGTCGTACAATGACTGCGCTCTTCAGCTTGGCCAAGCGTAATCCAAGAAGTCATCTCCGAGCTCTTGCAGGATTGGCTTGGAAGAGCACCATTTGGACGTACTTCCAGCCCCGCCTGCGTGTAGCCTACCCGGCACGCCATGGAACCGACCACAAATCGTACTTGGGCTTCGTGGCGAGTATTCTCGAGGTGGGATGTGGCGTTTCGCTTATTGCAGGCTGGTCTAGTGAGAGCACTGATTCGACTAAAACGGAACAGTCTCTCCGCTGCATCACGAGCATTTTGGAGCGCATGTTACAGCGGTCTTATAAGTGCTTCAGCCACGCCTTGTTATCCATCAGACAACTTGTCAATGCCGAGGACGATGACACAGACTGGACGTTCATCCCTAATCGCATACTTTCTCCTTCGCTCTATTGTGGAAACCCCGGTGTCCTCACTGAGTCTTTGGACAGCCCCGAAATGAGGCAGACCATTACTGAGATCTCCAAAGAGGGCATCCAAATTTCGGATGTCTCGCCGCTCTCGAAGGATGTACTGTCTGATACCGGCGTGGTAGAAGGGTTCTTCATGATCTGGAAGAAAGCAGTTGGTCAGTTCGACAAATACGACGAAGAGAGTTCGGTATGTGTACGCTCATTCCTCGAGGTTTCGATATTCATGTTCCGATAGAAGTCTATCGTCTCCACGTGGCGGTCTTTACTCCAAACATATCTAACCGTTGTCCAAGGTAATTCGCTTTCATTCCAATTGTTATAACATATGTGCTTATTCATTGACAGACGATGACCGCCATGATGTTTCTGATGTCGTTGATTTCGCTCTTCAAATGCTTGAAGACATCGTCCTGGATAATGGGACAACATGCGCAGTGATTCCTCAATCGCCGCCGAAGTCATCCCCAAGCCCTACTCCCCGACTCAACTGTTCCGTCAAATGTCTCCGGCTGAAAATCCTCCAAAGCCTCTGGAAAGTCCTAACTGGCTTGATTTCGGAACTCGAAGTGGCTGACAAGTTCCTCGTCTGTATCACGAAACACGAGCGCGAGCTTACAGGCGACGACGATAAGGCTTACATTGAATGGGCAAGGCTCTCTGCCGTGGTTGCTATGGCATGCCCGACGGAAGCGTTGAAGGCTTTCTGGTTATACCGAACTGATCCATCTGCGAGTGCCCGAGAATGGGACTGGTCCACTGCGCAACGTCGTACCATCTGGAAGCAATTCCTCGACGTATGGAAAGATCATGGGTCTTGCGACGGCATTACCATTCTTCTTGGTGTGCCCTTCTCACGAGCGTGCGCTTGGGACATGGATGAAGATGATTTCAAAAACTGGGAAATGCTCTTAATCTTTGGAGTCGACAAGGCGCTCGATTACGGCACCGACGCTGTCCAGTTCATCGATTCTGTTTGTGACAACATTGCGCCCAACTTCGATCCCACTGATGTATCAGCAATTCGAATCGCCGACTTCCTCATGTGTAGTCTCCAGGAAAACATAGATGATGCCCGTAGCGTACCCTCGTCCCTCATGGACTTTGTCAACGATGCTCTGAGGTCGGGCTATCCTCCGGATCGGATAAGCACGACGTGGTGTGTTTGGACGATACGGACTTTGGCGGTTTTCCTCCAGTTCGTTCCGGCGTCGCTTTGCTTCGATCTTCTGGATGGGGTGCACGAAGGGATTTCCATCTGGATATCAGATGAGCGGAAATGTCTGTCGCTGGACGTATATGCGGCGGAGGTTAGTCATTTTCAAAGTCGACCATGAAGTACCGCTGACATGATCTTCAGATACCACTGCTATACGATACCGTACTGGCATGCTTCAGCAACTTTCCCGATGATTCACGTACGCTAGAAGTGTTCCAAAACTTGCTCGAGTGCGTGTTTGAAGGACGAGATGACAAACCTCAGGGGATGACCGACGCTTTCAATCTGTTCTGGCAACGTTCGTTCGCCAAGAGCATTCCCGAAGACGAATGGCCAGAAGCAGTTCGTGTTCATTTCGGTCTATCCGTAGCACCGCCATCTCCCGACGCCATTGGGGATTCGTCTACCTGCACCGATATTCCCTCTCCGGCCGAACAGTCTACAGAATTCAGACAAACTCTTTTCACGCCGCCCTCTTCTCCAACAGCTACGCCAACACGACCACATTGTTCACCGATTTCGCGCTTCACACTCAGATGTCCCGAATCACCTACTCGTCGCTCAGCAGCGAAAGGCTTCAATTCGCCACTGTCGAGGAAACGTCGTATCAGTAGCGATGATAAGGAGAACATCTGCCCATCGCCTGCACCTAGTTCTCCTCGGAAGCGAGTCATATCCAATGATCACTCAGAGGGCCCTGTCTCTAAGAAGGCGAAGCCGGAGGGAGAGTCGAGTCGATCGAAATGTGACATCTCACCGCCCAAAGTGGTGCACGATGTCTTCTCGGATGCGCCTTCAACTGGCAAGCGGAAGAGAGTTTTGGACTGTGTCGAAGTGCCTACTATACGGTCTCTGAGACGTTCGCGCAGTCTCGAGGACGAAGAAACATCAGTCGTCTCCTTCACGACACTGTTACAGCGTTCGAAGAGACCGAGACGGGACTCGTCTAAATCCAAACTTGATTCAGGTAATGCAAGACATTTCTTATCGTATGTTTCGATGCTAATCTATACCGCTCTAGACGATCTTCCCCGGTCTGACGATCTCTCATCCGACGATGACCCACACATTGGTCAAGTCACGCCTTCCCATCTCATCTCTCCCGAGGTTTCGAGGCGCGAGAAAATCGAGCTGAGGCTGGACAGCGATCCCCCCAGTGATGATTCTCTATCTGGTAGCCCGGTGATGGGCAGCGATCCTCCGAGCGACGACTCCTTGACGGGCAGCCCCACCAAGCAGGTTGCGAAGCGCAAGAAGGCTCGGTACACTTCATTGAACGGCCCGTACTGGGCAGGCACCATCTAAAATTTGCTACTCTTATTGATTTAACTTATTCATTCCTCTTTGCTTTGTACGCACTCTGTATCGCATAGTCATCTCTTTTTGTTACATACCCCCGCATTGTAAAATGATCACACTGGTTCTTGTCTTTGACATCAATTTGGACTTGCAGGCGTAACTGAAGCCACCTTCCTAGCGAGAGAACTCGTAGACTCAAGCTTGGATCATCGTCCTCTCCGGAAACGCTTGGTGAAACTCAGTGTTATCGGGTTGACTTGTATAGCGCATTCTACGGTAGATCCACCCCTCCATGATAAGTAAGCCATGATACATTTAATGCTGCATACAGAGCATGAAATAAACAAACTAAGTTACGGGGTTCCAGACATAAAACAAATCGAGGTATTGTAAAACTATCCCTACAAGGTATGATGATGAGTATGTAGACAAATGACAAAACGAGAAGGAGAGTGCATGAAAAGGTTAGAGTGTGTGAGTGAGATATAAAGCATATGTACAAGATATCACCGAATGAGCTTGTCGTAATCCAACACGCTGTCTGTGTCGGCGCGAGGCACTTCCTTCCGTGGGAAAGCATTCCAAAAGCGAAGCGTCTCGTCGCCGGCTCCGGTAACAATAGTTTCTCCTTCGGGGCTCATAGCGAGATAGAGGACACGGTTAGTGTGCCCCGTAAGTGACGCCACCATGCTCAGTGTCGGGTATTTCCAAATGCAGATCTGGTTCTGAGCGGTAGTGGACGAGAATCCATGCGTAGAGACGAGCTCGTGCGAAGTAACACTCCAAACAAGGTTGCACACCTATTCGAGTGATTAGAGAAATAGATAAGGCTCGGAGAAAACCCCATACCTGGCTTCCGGTATCAAGCTGATTAAGCATCTTGCCGTTGAGAGTGTTCCAGAAACGTATGTGCTTGTCCTGGGTGCCACCGCCTGTGGCTAGTACGCCCGCAACATGGGGGTCCCATGCAAGAGCCTTAACAGCAGCTGTGTGTTCGTGGAACTTGAACAGAGGTTGGGTTTCCACCTCTTCGGATCTCTTCGACCCACGTATATCCCAAATGCACACCTTGTTGTCGTTGCCGCCGCTGGCGAGCGTGGCGTCATTGGAACCGCTCCACTTGAGACCGCAGACTTCCTGGCGATGGCCGGCGCTACGCTTGAATGGGTTGACAGAGGGATCTCGGACGTCTCGGTGGTGAATCACGCGATCCCGAGAGCCAGAAGACAGTACATGGGCATTCCAAGCGAGAGCTCCAATACGCTGAGAGTGAGCCTGCTGGTATGTGCGAAGAAGCTTCAACTGAGTAGCATCGTAAACATGGAGGCGTCCCGAAAGAGTACCGACAGCAAGCGTTGATCCCTGAGATATAAATGAGCGAGAAGAGGCAAACGAAAATGTAGCAATACCTTTTGAACCCACGAGACGGAACTGATAACATCAGCGTTATCGCTCAAGTCGCAGAGTTTGGAGACAGACGCATTGTGCGCCGTCCATAGGTATACACATGACCCAAGACCGACGCCCAAGACATTCGTACTCGACCAATCTACCAGATTCAAATAGAAATCTTCGGCGAGTTCAGGAGCATCTAGAACACGGTAAGGAGTTTTGCAGACGCTGCGAAGTTTCCTTCGCGGGCTTTCGAGCAGCATTCGACTCTCTGACCTGACGGGGCTGGCCTGGTATGCCTCGTCATTTGGGGTATCGAGTCGTCGTGAAGGAGTAGAAGGATTAGATGGGGTGCTGTAGTTGAATATCCGCTTTCGGGAAGGAGTTGACGGTAAAGCAGACGTCGATGCTATAGGTTGACGAGTGGGGGAACTCGGCCGCTGGGGCGATGAAGGCTCAACCTCGGCTTGTAAAATAGATGTAAAGAGCGAATTTGCTTGTTCTGGGGCATGCCGTGAGAAGGGCAGACGGCCGACAAAGCCACTTGATGCTCACCTTTGACCGCGTCCGATTCTGATGAGATGGTCCTGTTTTTCTGCGCCGGCGTGCTCGTTCCCATCATATGGTACGATGTGCGCATGTCTTTATCACGGTTGGGGACGAACCGGTCGCCGTAATTGACTGCTCCCCTTGGCGGCGACTCCGGAGCAGAACTTTCGCTCGTCGTTGGGCGCGAATCAAGAGAGGGCGTCGACGAATAGTCTGGTGAGGAAAAGGCGGCGGTCGTCCGAGGCCGATTTCGCCTGGGAGCATCATCGTCCTGCGCTGCCCTCAACCGCTTGCCAAATGGCGAGTTTTTGAGCCCAGACATTTGGGAAAAACGTTGAAATGGCGCTTCTGGGCAAGGAGAGTAGTGGCAGGAAAGAGCGAGCACAGACAAGGCAAATCAGGCAACCGTGAGCACCGTCGATGGTGGAAGTGGTCGAAGCGCGTTTGTTTGGCTTCATTATTGTTGATAGACTTCCGCTTTTGGTCAGTGGCGCCTCGAAGGTCCTGAAAGCGGCGATCACGAGATTTTGTTCCGCCAATTGCCGCCGAGCGGAGTCGTTCTAACTTCTGACGTTCTGATTCACTCGCGTCTCTATGACTGTCTTTCCCCTTGCATTCCAGTCTTCGTGTCATTGGATAAATACGTAAACGAAAGTAACTGCATCCCTCAAACGGGGTTTTTAAACAAAATCGCGTTCAATGTTTCCATGGCTTCTTTCCGGTACGTGTCGTCAGTGATGTTCTGTGGCACTGAACCATCATTGAAAGAGAGTAGCTGTGGCGAGTCGGTAGTCCACTTGGGCCAGGTGATTCCAGTGTCACCATTAGGGTCCAAGTTGGCGACGAACCGGATAAGATAGTCCTGCAGATCGCCGCCTGGAGCAAAGCTATTCGGTAAAAGATCGCTGCCATGGAAAGAACCCAGCATGGGCTCTTGCTTCAGACGTCTGGATACTGCGAACAAGGTGAGTTAGCTAGCATGAAGGAAATAGCAATGGCCATTTATACCATAGCTGTAGATGTCCTGTTTACCCGACATTGCAGAGAGGAAGAATCTACGAGGACCTTGGAAGAGGAAATCTCCTTGGAAAGCAGCGAGACGCTTGAACTGAGGCGTAAGGGCATTCGCATTGCCAGTATCGAACGGCGATCCGTCCTCCAGCGATGAAGGATACACATCCATGAGTGTATCGATATCAACCTCTGGCACGAGAGGGAGCATGACAGTTTGCAGATACTGCTTCATGTCGGCGTCGGTGCTAACCACAGACAACGAGTTTTAGCTCTGACTCCAGGATTCTAACAATAACCCACGTAACGTTCCGTTGGGACAACGAAAATATTGTGCCTTCGTCATCGCAGTCGCCTGTAAAAACATAGCTTGGCGTAATTCACGATGACACTAGGAGAACAACGTACCACTAACAACAGGCACATTTGCGATTTTGCCCCGCTGTACCAGTCGTTGCGCATCATCCGTCAAAAATATGCCATCTGTACGAGGCATCCATGGCAAATTCAATGACTACTTGCGGGTTAGTGCTTTCAGTCATCAAAATGAGGGTACTATCACCTGAATCCCAAAAATGTACGGAGAGGCATCCACGGCTGCCTTGAGACTGTCGTAAGGAACTGTCCTCAGGCATGCTAGTGTATCGGGTGAACCGGCGCATGCTGTCCTGCTCACGATAGCATCATAGTCTATCAGAGATAAATGACCGTGCTCCCTAACAGAATACTTGAACTCACATTTCTGGCCATGTTCAATGTCGCCAACAGGAAGCGGCGACCCCGATTGCATGAATGCAGCGCGAAAGAGCCCTTCTGAGTTTCCGTCATTCGCAATCAGTTGCGTTGCAACCGAAACCGCTCCAGCAGATTGACCCCAACTGTGTCCGCGTCAACCAGATGCAACCTTTAGAGGAAGAAGAAGTCGGCTCACATTGTCACTTTTGTTGGATCACCGCCAAACGCGTGAATGTACTTTTGAACCCATCGCAAGGCTAGACGTTCTGGACAAAAGTAACGTGGTAAGTAAACGTCAGAAAATCAAGTGAGAAGGCCGACATACGGTCCTGTAAACCGAGATTGCCCACACCAGCTGCCTTTACCTCCTTGCTTGCTAAAAATCCAAATGCTGGAAGACGATGATGATTAGCTCCTCCTCCTAGTATGGCAAAGACTTACCTGAGAGGCGATAGTTCATGGACACGAAGATGATGGGCTCTTCTATCTCAATTGAACGATTAACAACGACACCTCCGTCGTACCTGTCGAGTCAAGTTCAGTAACTCTCATAGGTGAATACCATCGAAGTTGACATACGCGCCCGATCCTCCGAATTCGTATCCACCTTTCAAAACAAACAGCCTCTATGAGGACACGCTTCCGGAACTAATCAAGGACCCTACCTCCATAAATCCACTGTGCGAAAGTGAGAACAAAGTATCAGGGCTCAGAATGACTTGAAAAGCATACCACTACAACAGGAAGGCCTTGATGCGGTGTAGCATTAGCTGGCTTGACAACGTTGATCGATAAACCTGGGAGAGGTGCTTGAATGCTGGATGACACGTGTAATGAACAGCTCACAGTCTTCGTCTGAAGGAAGCAATGGATTATACGACGAAAGGAGAGACGCCACGTCCGCCGGAAGACCATCTGTATCCGGTGGCACCCCGATCTGCTGTGGACATTCAGGTCCGAACGTCGACGCGTTGAGGGTCCCAGTGTACGCGTCGACGGGTTGGGGAAGTCGAAAGCGAAGATCGCCTGTCCTACAGATTCAGATACACGTTAGACCGTGGAGTATAGTACACGACAGAAATGATATTACGGAGCCTCTGCGAAAGGTATTCCGAGAAAGTTATGAATCGCTCCGTTTGCCGTTCCAGTCACGACGGCGTGGTCCAGCTTCACCACTGGCGGGAGGCATGCGGCTCCGCGAATAAGTGCAGTCTGTAGGAAGATTATAACGACGTTGAGACGCATACTATAATGGTGGGGAGAGGTCAGAGACTGACTTACATTAGTTCAACGCTGTTATATATGTACGTCTACTATTCATAAGTAGGGACGGCAAAGGGCTGCAAGCATTGGCCTGCTCTGTAGACTGTCAGTAAGCCACAACTTAGTCATCGCGTCCTGAGATCATGACAAAGAGTGGTTCTAGCTAAAATATGCGTCGTTCCGCCGCGAGGTTCACGAGATTCGTGAATGACACTGAATCTGGCCGGGATATTGTAGCAGCCACAGACGTCCAAGTAGCCATTGGGAAAGCCACTGACAGCCATAGGCTGAGAGCACGCAAAGAAGCTCTAGTGGTGATCATGACTTCCGCGCATGCGCAGATCACGTTGATACGGATCCTGAACCGTCCGACGCAAATCGGACGCCGGGGTAAGCATCCAAGGGTTCAAGGAACAACTGACTAGGAGATGTACCATGAATATCGGAAAGATTTGAGAAAGCTTGGGGAGTCGGGACGCATTGCTTACCTCGCGGGATGTGGTCAGACCATGAAGCGGCCTGAGAAGAAAGCCATAGACAGTCAATAGGAAAGAACGCGGATTGGAGACCATCGAGAATCCCAGCATTACTCATGCACCAAGTAGAGGTAAAATTTATTTCTGTAACATCACTCTATCCCGACTGTCCAAGGATCTGTAACACACCTACATACCACGCTACAGAGGATACTGTAACATAATCGCGTTCAAAGTATCAATAGCCTCCTTTCTATACGTGTCCTCCGTAATATTCTGCGACACTGGGCCATCGTTAAACGACAGCAACTGTGGCGACTCAATAGTCCACTTCGGCCAGGCGATTCCAGTGTCACCATTCGGGTCCAGATTGGCGACGAAACGAATGATATAGTCTTGCAGATCGCCGCCTGGAGCATAGCTATTAAACAGAAGATCGCTCGTGTGATAGGCGCCTAACAACGGCAAGGACTTGAAACGTTTATGTACTTAAGAGGACGAGTCAGTGAGAATAAAGGAATCAATGAGAACGATCTGTACCGAAGCTGTATATGTCCTGCTGTCCCGATATCGCAGAGAGGAAGAATCTACGAGGTCCTTGGAAGAGGAAGTCGCCTTGGAAAGCAGCGAGACGTTTGAATTGAGGCGTAAGGGCATTCGAAGTACCGGTATCGAACGGCGAACCGTCCTCCAGCGATGAAGGATACACATTCATGAGTGTATCGATGTCCTCCTCCGGCATGAGAGGGAACATCACAGTCTGCATATACTCCTTCAGTTCGGCATCAGTGCTATGGGACAATGAATTAGTCTCCTCCAATCTGACCACCTGAACTCACGTAACGTTGCGTTGTGAGAACGAGAATAAGGTTCCTTCGTCATCGCAATCACCTGTGCGAACGTGGATTGAGGACTATTCACAATACTCGGAATACGAGATCAACACACCGCTCATAACGGGAACGTTCGCGACTTTGCCCTGCTGTACCAAACGCTGCAGATCATCCGTCAAGAACACGCCATCAGGACGCGGCATCCATGGCAAAATCAACGACTAAAGAAGTATCAGTGATCTCGTAACAGACAACGCAGAGACAGCACTGACTTGATAGCCAAAGAAGTAGGGAGAAGCGTCAGCAGCTGCCTTGAAGGTATCATAAGAGACGGTCCGAAGGCATTCCAAAGTATCCAGCGAGCCTGTGCATCCTGTCCTGTCGACCATGTCATCGTAGTCTGTCAAAGCAAATGAGGACGATGGGTAAGAAACCATTGGGAATCGCACATTGTTGGCCATGTTCAAATGCGCCAACAGGCAGCGGCGACCCCGATTGCATAACTGCAGCTCGAAAGAGACCCTCTGCGTCTCCGTCGTTCGCTATCAGTTGGCTTCCAACCGAGATTGCCCCAGCAGATTCACCCCAACTGTTGTTTTGTTATAAACCTGAGTGCAACAGCGCACAAAGTGAGAACGCACATGGTCACTTTATCTGGATTTCCCCCAAATGCGCGAATGTACTTTTGTACCCAACGAAGCGCCAGCCGTTCTGAGCAAGAGAAAGCACATAAGTTGTGAAGGAAGCTCTGCGAACAAACATACGATCTTGGAGGCCAAGATTCGCTACACCGGCCTCCTTTACTTCCCTGCTTGCCAAGAATCCGAATGCTGGGATTGTGTCAGCTTTCGAACAAGGTATTATCAGACACAGGCACATACCCGAGAGGCGATAATTCATGGACACATAAATGATCGGTTCCTCGAGTGAGATGGAACGATTGACAATGACGCTGCCATCATAACTGCAGACAGTCGTTAAGCAGTCGTTGAAGTCCCGTATGTGTAAGATGAACCTACCTTGCGGTACCTCCGACCTCAAAGGCTCCTATCAAGGACTTGTTATTTCAAAGAGCCAGTGGAAAAAGATGTATTTCACCTCCATAGATCCACTGAATTCTCGTCAGCATCCTGTAATGTAGAAGATGAACAGGGACATACGACAACGACAGGGAGTTCACTCAAGGCGGCAACACCGGCAGGCTTGACGATATTGATGGTCAGACCTTGAGAGAGTCAATCAAAAGAGTGAACGACACATGACAAGAACTCAGAACGGACAGTCTTCATTCGAAGGAAGTGTCCTGTTGAGGGGTGCCAGGGCGGCTATCGTTTCCGCGGGCAGACCATCAGCATCAATAAAGTGTCCAGACTGTTGTGGACATGCGGGGCCAAAGACACTCGCGTTGAGATTTTCCGTGTAGGAATCGACGAGCTCGGGGAGTCGGAGTCGACGTTCGCCTGTTCTGTTTGATATACGAGTCAGTATCATTGACCTCGAAGGTTGGAGAGAAGGGATTAATCACGGTGGCTTTGCAAAGGGTATACCAAGAAATTTATCAGTCACTCCATCGGTGGTTCCGGTAACAATAGCACAGTCCAGCTTCACCACTGGAGGAGGATGAAGACATGATCCTAGAGTCATGGATACCTGGAAGACGGCGGCCGTGAATAATATGAGACGCATTTCGACGGGAAACGAGGTGCGAAGGTCCAGTCATCTTCAGGATGCTTTATATGCCATTGGCTCGGGCGATATCCGAGGAAAATGACTTGAACTAACCGCATTACTCGATGGAGACGGTGCCAAAGACCTTACAAATGGCAGATAGAATGATGAGCATTCATCATCGAGTCAACGGAGAACAATTCGCAAAGCGCCGAACCATCCCAGCCCTATTTCCCGCGCCACCTATATCACTCGAGGAACACAGCGCCGTTAGGACAGGGACGGTATACCATTACTAAGTACTTACAGTACTAGCGGCTAGTGAAGCGGGAAGGCGGCGTTTCATGCGCAGATTATGCTACGACAATTGCCATATACAGCTGAGGCTGCGACAACACCGGCGGGATAGCAAACCACAAAATCCGGGTAAGCAATAGATAGAGAGTCAGAAAGCAATCAGAAAGAGATAGCAATCGCATCGCGCTTGGTCATGGTTCGGTCGGCCATCCTTGGGAGATATCGAGAGGTGCGGACCGTTGATTCGATGACTCCTCCTCGACCAAATAAGTAGTAGAACCTAACCCTTGGGCTTCTAGCGACGCCAGGGCTTAGAAGATACCTGGATCTCGGCGAGAAAGTCGATGACGAATTCTTGTTTATTTCGGGCCTCATTCAATGTGTCCGCAACCATCTGCTTTGAAACATTGAGGGTTTTGAGCCCCAGGTCGTCCTTTTGAGTCATTGTGTTCTCCGCTAGTAGTAGTCGTTTCGTTTTCGACATTCAAGCGCGTTCGTATTCAAGGCCAACCCACAGATGTAGCGTCTCGCCATCCTGACATTCCGTACTATCGATTCGTGGTTCGTTTCACCGACGCCGTGAACGTCCACGGTCATGTATGAGATGACTATCGTGGGACACTGTCGGTCGAAGAGTAATGGTAATATGCCCAGATGGGTTCCTGTCTGACCGTGCGTAGCAACTTTGAGAGAACAATTGAGGAGAGCTGCAGAAGAGTCGTGATGATTGTCAGAACTCAAAGTGGGCAAGCCGGCCTAAGCCGACAACTCCGGCCAGACCCGACGGTTCGGTCCAACTGGCAGCAGTGCATCCACCTTCATGGAGAACGAAAGACAAGAAAAAAAGCACTATTTACTACTCTAAAGGCATACTACACCGTATTATTCATGATTTCTCAACCTAACCGCGTTTAAAGTATCTATGGCTTCCCGCCTGAACGTATCCTCAACAATATCCTGCGCAACTGGACCATCATTGAACGACAAAAGCTTCGGCGAATCGGTAGTCCACCTCGGCCACTCAACCCCAGTATTACCATTAGGATTCAGAGTGGCCACGAAACGGATGAGATAGTCCTGCATGTCTCCGCCCGGAGCGTAAATGTTGAAAAGATCGCTGGTGTGGTAGGAACCTAGCACGGGAAAGTGCTTCCCGCGTTTGTAGACTAACATCGGCGGGCGTTAGTGAAGGGGAAAGCAGAATGGGAAGACATACTAAAACTATATAGGTCTTGTTTCCCTGACAGAGCAGAAAGGAAGAACCTTCGAGGACCGTGGAAAACCAGATCGCCTTGGAAAGCAGCGAGTCGCTTGAATTGCGGTGTAATGGCGTTCGCACTGCCAGTGTCAAAGGGCGACCCGGCTTCGACCGATGCGGGATACACATCCAGGAGCGTATTGATGTCGTCCTCTGGCATGGAAGGGAACATGACAGTCTGCAGATATTCTTTCACTTCGGCATCGGTACTAGCAATCCACCAAGAGTGTTAGCTTATTCCAATACTGTATTCTGACTATTAACTCACGTCAGATTCCGTTGAGATAAAGCAAATAGAGTGCCTTCGTCGTCACAGTCTCCTATGCAGAAATATTGAGTATACTACACAGCACCACCAAGAGATCGACATACCAGTAATGACGGGAATATTAGCAACTTTGCCCTGCTGGAGAAGATTCTCCAAGTTATCGGTTAAGAATACCCCGTCGGGCCGCGGCATCCATGCGAGGTGCAATGACTAGAAGAGCGTCAGTTCGCGCGTAGCAGACGACGTAGTAACAGACTTGATAGCCAAAGAAGTAAGGAGAAGCGTCTGCAGCTGCCTTCAAGACAGCGTATGGAACGGTCCGAAGACATGCTAAAGTATCCGATGAGCCTGCGCATCCTGTCCTGCGGACGATGTCATCGTAATCTGTGAGACGGGAATGGGGACGGTGAGCAAGAAATTAATCATGAATGCTGGTGTTCGCACATTGTTGGCCACGTTCAATGGGGCTCACATAAAGCGGTGACCCCGATTGCATAAATGCAGCTCGAAAGAGCCCTTCTGTATTACCGTCATTCGCTAACATGTGGGACGCAACTGATATTGCCCCAGCAGATTCGCCCCAGCTGTTGTTTCGTCACTACCCGAGTGAAGATACAGAAGAGGACATAAACTTACAGTGTCACTTTCGCCGGATTTCCCCCAAATGCGCTAATGTGCTTCTGAATCCATCGGAGGGCCAAACGTTCTGTAGGGAAAACGTTTAGAGGTCTCAACATGGACGTTGTGGACAACTTACGGTCTCGTAAGCCAAGGTTGCCTATCCCAGCCTCTTTCACTTCCTTGCTTGCCAAAAATCCAAATGCTGAAAACGGATGAGGTGTCTACTCGTAATCATCTATAAATGCGTACCCGACAGGCGATAATTCATCGATACGTAGATGATCGGCTCCTCGAGCGCAATGGAGCGATTGACGATTACATATCCGTCAAAACTGTGAACATCGCTTTAACGTTGAGTCTACAGAGATAACATGAACGCACCCTGCGGCACCTCCAGCTTCGAAGGCACCTGCCGACGCATCAATTATCAGTTCACATTATATTACTGTAGTGGCAGAACAGTCAACGTGCCTCCGTGGATCCACTGTGTACTCATAAACATGCAACAATGCAACCTCTGAATGGAGAGGGACATACCACGACAACAGGGAGTTCGCTAAACGCAGCGACACCGGCGGGCTTGACAACATTAACGGTGAGACCTTGGAAAGGACATCAAGGGACCGGAAACTAAGGAAAGCTCGGAACATACAGTCTTCATCCCCAGGAATTGGTCTATCGAAGAAGTGCAGAGTAGCCACTACTTCTGCGGGCAGACCATCGGTCGAGGGCAACGATCCAGACTGCTGAGGACATGCGGGACCGAAGGCGGACGCATTGAGATTCCCCGTGTAATTATCAACGGCTTCAGGAAGTCGGAGTCGACGATCCCCGGTTCTATCCATCATTCGATTGAGCGTGTTGTTCGCGCAGGCCAGAGAAAAGAGGGTATTTACGGTGGCTTTGCGAAGGGTATACCCAGGAATTCATCAATGACTCCATCCGTAGTGCCTGTAACGACAGCATGGTCTAGATTCACCACCGGAGGAGGAAGGTCGGATCCAAGGGTGATTGCTGCCTGGAAGACAGCTGTGAGTAAGATGAGATGCATAGTAAGAAGGAATGGGACGAGGACTAACAATGCTCTGACTCGCGCTTTAAACCTCATGAATCATGACAGGAATCTTGCGATGGGTAAGGAAATGACTACGTTGACAATGACTTGATGTAAACGGTACCAAGGCGGCATTTGCGTCACGATCCATGTCAACGAAGGAGCAGTAGGCGCAGCTGGGTTAGATGATAGAGCCCCGATAGGTTTGTTCACAGTCAAAACCATCCGCACTTTACTAATGTCGAGGGGCGAAGAGGAGATATCGGTGAGTACTTCCAGATATCACATAGATCGTGTTCCAAACTGGGTGGGCGTAGTCGAGCAAGCCGGTGATATGCATCGACCTAAGACGCGATGAGACGATAAGGTTAAGCGGGCAGGCGAAGCTCTGCGTTGACGTGCGCTTTCAGGAGGCAAGACGCAGAGTATGGCGTTAGCAAGTTCACGGAGCCGTACGGAGCTTTAAGCTAGGCTAGCAAAGAGAGAACTGAATTGACTTTTGAAACGTGAGTGTCTAAGGTAGCTGATCCGTTGGCTGAGCTGAAATTCCTTCAAGCGGAGGCGCCAAAACGCTTCGAGCTCTGGCCGCTAGGCCCATAACGTATCAATAATATTGGTCGAGTCGCATATTCTCGCATCTGGATTAACATAGTCAGGGAAGAGCTCGACAAGAGGGTGTAATAGATGGACATTACAACCTTCAGAAAATCTCGGGCCTGTCTTTCTGTCCGCCATCGCCTGGTTCTCGTTGGAAAATCCTTAGTCGTGCGCTTCTGGCTTGTACAGACCATTATGCGAATTTCGTGGGCTTCATGCATGTCCCTAACGAACCATAGTGACCGCGATTTTGATGAACTTTGGCGTGTTAATGGTTGTGAATAGTAAGGGTATACGCGCCATAAAGCCACATTAAGTGTACAGTACCGTACGGATGGTGTTACATTATTTCATGTCCAGAATATACTTCTGTTCCACGGGTCAGTCAAGGAGAATAAATTCAAGCCAACCAAACCAACCTCAATCGTCGTCATTCAGACGCGTCCGTTTTCGAGGTCGACCGACCGATGCGGTCGTTTCCTCATCACCATCCGTACCAACACTAGCTCTCTCCTTGTTTCGCCGGCGCCGTGAATATTCGCGATCACGTATAAGTTTATTCTCGTGAGACGTTGTTGGTCGAAGAGTCACGGTTGTAGGTCCGGACGAGTTCTTGCCATCTTCTGCGTCGTCGCCATCTCCATTTATCTCCAGTGACTGCAATGTTTGCATAAGAGAGAACTTGGAACAAATTCAAGAACGCACCTTTTGTATAGTAACACTGCTATTGGAGAATATCCTATCGTGTTCCGGCACCTCGTACTTTCTACGCGCCGTGGACTGGTTTTTAAGAAAGTTTTCGAATCCGTGTACAATGTTCCCGCCGCTATGGCTCATGGTGTCTTGTAAATATTGTTGTTCGAGCTTGAATATTTCGCTCTCCAAGGCTGCCTGCAACATGTCAATAACAGGTCGACTGTTGGGGAATCAACAGACCAACTGCTTGTCGACAGCCCGCTTCTTTGGTATCGCCTGCGAAAGCTCCTTCTTGATCTGCTCATAGCGGGCTTTGTCGTCGAGAACGGGGGTGTCGGTAGCCATGATTAAAGCGGGGCCGGTGTTTGTGATTGTTAGGCTGCGACTTGACTGTACGCGTCACTGACGCGTACGCTGACAGTCAACTACCTTTTTCTCCTTCACGCCATCATGTCTTCTGCTGCCCCGCCTCCTCCAGATCAGCCTGCGGGAAACCCAGAGAAGCAGCCAGAGCAAGCCTCATCGCCACCAACAACAGCGGCGACTGAGGATGCCTCTATGGACACAACAGAGGATAAGCCTGAAACTTGGGAAGATATTCCCGAGGAAATAATGGCGTTGAGCACGGATGAGATTTTGACGAGGATACGTCTGATAGATAACGATATCAAAGTGTGTATATACGCTCTGTTTTGTGGCGTTGTGAAGCTTACCACAAATTTAGGTCATGCGTTCGGAGACTCTACGATTACAGCACGAACAAACGGTGATGAAGGAGAAAATCCGCGATAACGGCGAAAAGATTAAGCAAAACAAAGTCTTGCCTTATCTAGTTGGCAACGTCGTTGAGGCAAGTCTCCACTTATGCTAAATTCAATAGTTGATTTAACCGCTGTTCAGATTTTGGATGTTGACCCCGAAGGTGAAGAAGACGGTGCGAACCAAGACCTGGACTCTATGCGTAAAGGCAAATGTGCTGTCATCAAGACCTCTACCCGCCAAACCGTCTTTCTCCCTCTGATTGGTCTCGTTCCCCCAGAAGAGCTTCAACCAGGAGACCTCGTCGGTGTGAACAAGGACTCTTACCTCGTTCTCGACAAACTACCAGCTGAATTTGACTCTCGTGTCAAGGCTATGGAAGTCGATGAACGACCGACGGAGACTTACACGGATATTGGTGGTCTGGAGAAGCAGATTGAGGAGCTTGTGGAGGCTATCGTATTGCCGATGGAGCATGCTGACCGGTTCAAGACGCTCGGTATAAAACCACCGAAAGGTTGCCTGATGTACGGACCTCCCGGTACAGGAAAGACGCTTTTGGCGCGTGCTTGTGCAGCACAGACGAACGCCTGCTACTTGAAGCTTGCAGGTCCATCTCTCGTGCAGATGTTCATCGGTGATGGCGCCAAGCTGGTGCGGGACGCGTTTGCGTTGGCCAAACAAAAGGCCCCCGCTATTATCTTTATTGATGAGTTGGACGCAATCGGTACCAAGCGATTCGATTCGGACAAGAGTGGAGACCGCGAAGTACAGCGTACGATGTTGGAGTTGCTAAACCAACTGGACGGTTTCAGCAGTGACGAGCGAATCAAGGTAAGCTTGTACTATGCACGCATTAGCCTATGCTCATCAACGCCGTAGGTCATTGCTGCTACGAATCGTATCGATATTCTTGACCCCGCTCTTTTGCGGTCAGGTCGACTTGACCGCAAGATCGAATTCCCGCTTCCTAACGAATCCGCGCGCGCTCGTATTCTAGAAATCCATTCGCGCAAGATGACATTATCGACGGACGTGAACTTTGAAGAGTTGGCGAGGAGTACGGATGAGTTCAACGCTGCCCAGTTGAAGGCTGTTTGTGTTGAAGCGGGTATGATTGCATTAAGAGAAGGAGCGACGAGACTTGGACATGAACACTTTTTGAGCGGTATATCAGAAGGTGGGAACTTGTCTTTGTCTGTACAAGCTTGTACTAATGTCTCCATTCAGTTCAAAGCAAGAAGAAGAACGATCTTATGTACTTTGCGTAGACGGCTATTACTTTTTGTTTGTCCTGTTGTGCGAATGTCCGATAAGATAGCCTAATCTGTGACAATGATCTGAATGGCGCTCTCAACACATACCACACCTTCTGGTACGAAGGCCGTCCAAAAGGAATGAGCAATCTGACTATTGACGCGTAGGATTCCTACTACCATCCATACATTCTGCGCCGCCCTTCTTCACGTTCGTGCAGCCTATCTGTGTGCGAATCTCAGCTGACAAGAGGGGGTCCAGGCAGCAACCGAATCCGTCAACGTCCACATCATTCACCGACCAATGGATCAAGCTGATTCTGGCCTATGCACGGCATCGCAAGCTGTTCTACCTGCGGGTTGAAGATGCCGAGACATCGGGCAATGACTGGGACGAAGTGTTGAAGAACGAGCGCATAAATCGTACGCCGGTCTTAAACATTTAATTGGAATCTGGGTTGACCATTTTCTCTCAGGAAAGGTCCTTCCACAGTACCTAGAGCACATCCTGTCTCTCATGGTAGCGAAGAATGTGGCGGTGTACGACCCGGCGAAGCAGACGCGCGGTGTGCTGCTGTATTGGCGCCTCCCAGAGGAATGGGCCGAGACGCTGCATGAATGGGTGCGTGTGTCGTTGGCACTTCTTGCTCGTGCGCGACGCTGATATGACCACAGGCTACGAGTACTGGCCAGCTCAACACGATCATGACCTTTTACGACATCACGGATCCGCCAGTCGAGTCGCCGCTATCTGGTATTCCCCTCCCGTTGTTGAGGAGAGCTATCAACGTCCTTTCAAAGACCAACCAGGCTCAGTTGATCGCTGTAGCGGATGGCGAGGGAGTGCGGTTCTTTGCCCCCACTGGCAAATGAATAACGATTTGTATGGTACAGTTTCTGGGAGCAATACTACAATATTGTACATGATACACAAATGCGGGCTACATACTCACTACACAATACCAAGGTGCATCCTCATCAAAGTCAACCACCGGTCAAACCCTGGGTGCCTCGCCGTGTCCAAAATAATCGTCCGCTCAACCGCTTGCATCGCATCCTTGTACATGATAAAGTGCCGTAGGATCGTCATATACTCAGCTGGGTCCCCATTTACACAGAAGAACTCGAGGGCGTCAACACAACAGACGTCGTCACTGACATGCTTCTTCATGTACTGCCGCTCCGTCTCGTCGACATAGCTCACAGCACACGCTCCTTTAGGACTCGGATAGCCGAGTGCTTCCCCAATCAAGGCTTCCGGCACTGGCGGATTCGGATACGGATGGAGAAACACCTGCTGCACGGTATCCCATTTATTGCTGTGTGTATCTGCGAGGACCCACCCGTTCTGGAAACCGGCGTGTGCGGTCGTAGGCATAGGATGGGTGATCTGCTGCAGCCGGAATCCGTACGAAAGAAGGTCAAACTTCTCTAGAACGGGTTTGAGGCAGGTGTCGATGATGGTTTGGGTGTGGGCCTGGTCGCCAGTGGCGAAGAGCACGCAGGGCTTGACGCCCTTTAGGACAAAGGCCACCTCGGCGTAGTAGCTCATGTGCGCGGCGTAGTGCCAGCTCGGTCGGTCGTCGTATTCGGAGTTGGGGCTCTTGTAGGTTAAGAGGAAGGCGCGCTCTTTGGTACGATATAGGTCGACGGCGTCTTTAACGATTTTCGCGTAAGACGCGTCGCGGGGTTTCTCGGTGCTCATAGTTGGTGATCTGTGAGATAGCATTAGCGCGGGAACGATATGAAGCGCATTAAAAGACTCACAGATGGATGTTTACAGCAAGCAGCGACGGTGCGAGACTGTCTCAGTCTCGACCAATTTAATTGTGGGATGATCACCTGACATGATATTGGAGAGATTCTTTACAGAGATGTCGCTAAGAAGCTGTTGCAGCATGAGCCTTCATCGCAGTCATCCACCTATCAAACGACGGATGCCCCAAAGTATCCACAGTCATCATCCTCCCCACGTCCTTCATCGCACCCGCATACGCGCCGTAATGCTCCAGAAGCTTCATATAGTCACTCACATTCCCATCTCCACAGTCAAACTCGAGCGCCGCCACACAGCAGCAATCCTTCGCATCGCAGTTCTTCTGCAGATACTCCCTCTCCGTCTCATCGATGTAGCGTATCGTATTTCTTCCAGCGAGCGTCGGGTAGCCCAGTGCCTCGCCGACCAGCGCCTCCGGGACTTTCGGAAGGGGGAACGGTTTCAGAAAGACCTTTTGCACTAGATCCCACCGCGCGCTGTGTTTATCGGCAAGGACCCAGCCGTGCTGGAACCCGGAGTGGGCTGTCGTAGGCATGGGGTGGCGGATTTGCTCGAGGTGGAAGCCGTAGGAGAGGAGATCGAATTGGGATAGAACGGGCTTGAGGCAGGTTTCGACGATGGTGCGCGTGTGGGTGGGGTCGGTGTAGTGCGCGAAGAGGATGCAGGGTTTGACGCCCTTCAAGACGAAGAGTAGCTCAGCGTAGTAACTTAGGTGAGCGGCGGCGCGCCAGCGCGGTTCGGAATCAGGATAGGTTAAGAGGTAGGCCCGTTCTTTTTGTCGGAAGAGATCGATAGCATCTTTCACGACTTTGATGTAAGCCGGGTCGCGGGGTTTTTCAGGTTTAACACTCATTATGACCTGAGATGTATTGTCGAAGGTATGAACAGAGCGCATGTAGGCACTCACCTTTTTTTTTGCAGATGGAAGCAAGATACTGAATAGAAGTAAGCCGAACCGTCATCTCACCTTTGCCGGGAACAGTGCCGAAGAACTCAGCGAAACCAATATATTTAGTACGCGACGTCTGGCCACACCAACATCCCCCAAGTGAAAAACTTAACATACAGAGGAATGTTGATGCCTAAGGCCCTGTTTGGTAACCCGTAGATATTCTAGTGATCCACCTCTCCAATGGCGGATGCTGTGAAGCATCTATAGTCAATGTCCTTCCCACAGCGTTCATCGCATCTCGGTAAACACCATAATGATCCAAAAGCTTAATAAAGCCAAGCGGATCTCCATTGTCGCAGAAAAACTCTAGAGCCTCCACACAGCAGCACTCATCCGAGTAATTCTGCTGCATGTAGTCCTTCTCCGTCTCGTCGATCTTATATGGGCCATCCACCATCGGATATCCTAGAGCCTCCCCGACCAACACTTCTGGGACTTTGGGGAGCGGGAAGGGCCTCAAGAAGACCTTCTGCACAAGATCCCAGCGCGGGCTGTGTTTATCAGCGAGGATCCAGCCACCCTGGAACCCATTATGCACTGTAGTAGGCATAGGATGGCGGATTTGTTCGAGATGGAATCCATAGGAGAGGAGATCGAATTGGGTGAGAACAGGCCGAAGGCAGCGCTCGACCATGGTGAGGACGTGGACGGGGTCGTAGTAGTGGCAAAAGAGGACGCAGGGTTTGACCCCTTTCAAGACGAACAGCAGCTCGCCGTAGTAGCATAGGTGAGCGACACTGACCCAGGCCGGGTCGGATTCGTCGCAGTCGGCGTCTTTGTAGGTTAAGAGGTAGTCGCGCTCTTTCTCGCGGAAGAGCTCGACAGCGTCTCTCACGATGTTCGCGAAGGCAGCATCGCGTGGTTTCTCAGCGTTGGCGCTCATGAAGATCTTTTATGAGGTATATTCAGTGATGATAAGGGAACGGAGGGCTCGAGACTACTCACTTTCTACGATGGACGATGGAGGGACGAACGCAGGTATGCGTTGATAGGGTTATAAAGGATTCAGGTGTTCCCCTAGCCTTCCCAGTAGAGCAGATCGGTTCCTTTGACAATAAGGATACCGCGCCGCTTCTTTTGAGCGCCACTTTGGGCATCTTGACAGAAGGCTCCAGGGGTCGACGAAAGAGCCATTGCAGCTATTGTTCGTTTATTCTATATGTCCAAAAACAGAGTAGCAGCCTGTTTACCGACTGATGTCTGCGGCTAGCCTGTAAAAAACGACGCGCCCAAGGTCCAGGTGGAGGTCGCGGTCAGTCGATATTCTAGACCCGGGGTCGCGTATAACGCTCGGCTTCTAGACACTGATCCGAGGTATATCTTCCACGATCGCTCCCTCCAACTTGCTTCCCGCCGCCATGACTCCCCAACCGATGCGTAAACGCGCCGAACAACTCGTTCTTGAGCTTCAAGCCAAAATCGTCGCCGCCCTCGAAGGCCTCGATTCCGCCGGCCCGTCCTTCAAACCCGACAAATGGACGCGCGCCAACGACGGTGGTTACGGCATATCATGTGTGTTCGCAGCGCCTCCATCCGACGATGGGAGCGAGCCTACGACGCTATTAGAGAAAGCCGGCGTCAATGTATCCGTCGTGCACGGTACGCTCCCGCCCGCGGCTGTCCAGCAGATGCGGGCAGAGCACGCGTCCCTCCCGACTCCTGAGAATGGCGAGGGCTTGCCATACTTTGCCACAGGTGTCAGTCTCGTCATCCACCCGCGCAATCCCAACGCACCCACGTCCCACGCAAACTTCCGCTATTTTGAGGTCACCGAGCCCGTTGACGCCACATCCGACGAGCCGCCCAAAGTCTTGGCATGGTGGTTCGGCGGAGGCGCGGACTTGACGCCTGTCTATCTATACGAGGAGGATGCGAAGCATTTCCATCAGACACTGAAGGATGCGGCGCAACCGCACGGCGAGCAGCTCTTCCCCGCATTCAAAAAGTGGTGCGATGAGTACTTTTACATTCCGCATCGGCAAGAAGGCCGTGGCATCGGCGGTGTCTTCTTTGACGATCTCACCGCTGAGCCTCACAAACGCTTATCTCCCAACTCTCCCCGGCCTTATACCGCAGACGAGATTTTCAACTTTGTCAAGGACATGGGAAACTCGTTCGTGCCCGCGTATGTTCCCATCCTTGAAAAGCGGTGCAAAATGCCTTGGACGCCCCGCCAGCGTCGATGGCAGCTCATCCGCCGTGGTCGCTATGCCGAGTTCAACTTGATGATTGACCGCGGGACAAAGTTCGGGTTAATGGCTCCCGGGGCGCGAATAGAGAGTATTCTCATGAGTTTGCCGGAGACTGTGCGATGGGAGTATATGACAGACATGGCGGATGATCCCAACTCGGAGGAGGCGAAGCTTGTCGAGGTGGTCAAAAATCCCAGGGAGTGGGTGTAGAGATAGAAAAAGACGTCTATTGTAAATCTAACTGTAATATTTATAATGATACTGCTCTCCTCGATTTATTGCACCAGCATGTTCACAACATCCGTGTACCGGTGTCGTGTACCCTGGACGACATCGTCTGTGATAGTCCATCCCTCTCCATCGACCTTTCCGCCTTCTAAACCCTTGCGGAAGCCTGAGCTAACAAGCCAGTCGCGCAGGTATTGTTTATCAAAGCTCGGTTGCGTGGCGCCGACTTTGTAGCCTTCTAATGGCCAGTACCGGGACGAGTCCGGTGTTAACAGTTCATCGATGAGGATCAGGTTGTCGCCGATGAGACCAAATTCGAACTTGGTATCCGCGAGTATGATGCCTTTTGACAGTGCATACGATGCTGCCTCGGAGTAGAGCTTCAGGGCAGCTTCCGATATCTGCTTGTACAGTTGTTCACCGACTAGAGCCGCGGCTGGTAAATAAAGATCAAGTCAGCATACGCCACGCCTTAATGAGGAGAGATATAAACCTTGTGCAGGCGATATGTTTTCGTCGTGCGCGCCTTGTTCGGCTTTAGTGGATGGTGTGAATATTGGCTCGGGAAACTTTTGCGACTCTAGCATGCCGGGTGGTAACGATATTCCGTGAACGGTTCCGGATTTTTTGTACTCGGACCAGGCGGAACCTAGATTTGCATTGCGAATTAGAGCAGTGATTTCGATAGACGACGCAAGATATTGACCGGTTAGATATCCTCGCACGATAGCTTCTAGTGGAACGACCTTGGCTTTCTTGACCAACATCGCGCGTCCATCCAGTTGGTCCTTGTACGGGCGGACTTCCGCGGGCATCTCATCGACATTGACGGTCACAAAGTGGTTCGGGATGATATGCGCGAGCTTGGCGAACCAGAAGAGAGAGATCTTGGTGAGGAGTTTGCCTTTGTCCGGAATACCCTAAGGTCATCAATCACGATAGACTTTAAGCGCAAGCTTTTTACTGACATTGTTCAGGATCACGTCGTAGGCGGATATCCTGTCGGTCGCGACGAAGAGGAGGTGGTCCGCAGAGGAGGTGCTGTAGATATCGCGGACTTTGCCTTTGGATATTAATGTCAGTCCAGGAAGATGAGTATTCGTCAAGGCGGCCATAATGGGAGATCGATGAAATGATTATGATGCACTGGACCAAAATTTCTCGGCTTACCGGCCCGTCCGCCTTTCTTTTAAACATTCACCATCTGTTTGCATTCATGCGTCAAAAGTCTGACTTGACCGCGCAGCTCTGAGCTACGGATATCGAAACGCGCGCCTTGTATCTCTTACCCCTATGGTGCATCTTCGAGGGGAGCTTCGCCCTGTTCACACACCCTTAGCGTCTAACGCGTCTTGGGTCTTACAGTACGATCTATATCACCCACGTTCTGAGCTTTAAGGCTGTATAGGCGCTTATTGCGCATATGTATATACGCCGACGTGATATCTGGACGGTATGCTTACACTAGAACTCGTCCGTATCCCTCCTATGCGCGTCGAGTGCGCCAGCGTTTACTCATGGACAGCAAGCAACTCTCACGACTTTATAGCCGCTTTGACAACCGGGATAGCGATCTGTCAGGAAGGGAGTAATGCTGGAACTCTTTATTGATTCTATGGCTTTCTTCGCAGATCCCTTCACCCTTGGCCTCGTCTGACCACATCCCGCGAGGTACGTAATGCATCCCCAGACTTTCTCAATTCTTTGTATTCATGGTACAGCTACTAGTCAGTGGTTCCTTGATCCCTTTTGACAGCCTTTTGTCGCCAACCCGTCATCCGACGGCGCATCTCACACATTGAGGTGATACGAATCATGAACGTGGAGCTTCTCTGGGGCTCTGGCTAGGCTAGCACTGGCTTTCCCCGTGGCTACTTGGACGTCCGAGGTTGCTACAATATCGCTGACAGATTCACTGTAATTCGCGAATTTCCCGAACCTCATGGCGGAGAGACGCGTGTTTTGAGCCACTCATTGTCATGATCTCAGGACGGGACGACTCAATTGACTGACAGAGTAGGCTAATATTTTGAAGCCCATGTCCTCCCTACCCTTGAGCACTAGACATATAAAACAGCATTGGAGTAAAGTAAGTTAGTCTGTGACTTTTCCCCGCCATTACAGTATGCGCCTCAACGTTTTTGTAGTTTTCTTACACACCGCAATTATTCGCGGAGCTGCGTGCCTCCGACCTCCAGTGGTGAAGCTGGACCACGCCATCGTGACTGGAACGGCAAATGGAGCGATTCATAATTTTCTCGGAATACCTTTTGCTGAGGCTCCGTAATATCGTTTCTGTCATGTAGTACTCTCCATGGTCTCACATGCATCTATAGGACAGGTGATCTTCGCTTTCGACTTCCCCAACCCGTCGACGCGTACACTAGGACTTTCAACGCGACTACGTTCGGACCTGCATGTCCACAACAGTCCGGAGTGCCACCAAATACAGATGGTCTTCCGGCGGCAGTAGCGTCCCTTTTATCGTCGTCTAATGCAGTGCTTCCTTCGGATGAAGACTGTGAGCTGCTCATTACACGTGTCATCCAGCATTTAAACTGCTCGCCCAGGTTTGTCGATCAACGTTGTCAAGCCTGCTAACACTACACCGTATCAAGGCCTTCCTGTCGTAGTGGTATGCTTTTCACGTCTGAGCCCGATACTTTGTGCTCACTCTCGCGCAGTGGATCTATGGAGGTAGGGTCCTTCATTTAGTTAAGGAAGCGTCTCATAGAGGCTGTCTGTTTTGAAAGGTGGATTCGAATTTGGAGGATCGGGCGCGTATGTCAACTTTGATGGTATTCACCTATGAGAGTTACTAAAGTTGACTCGACAGGTACGACGGAGGCGTCGTTGTTAACCGCTCAATTGAGATAGAAGAGCCCCTCATCTTCGTGTCCATGAACTATCGCCTCTCAGGTAAGTCTTTGCCATGCTAGTAGGTGCTAATCATCATGATCTTCCAGCATTTGGATTTCTAGCAAGCAAGGAGGTGAAAGAAGCTGGCGTAGGCAATCTCGGTTTACAAGACCGTATGTCGGCCTCCCAACTTGACTTTCTGAGGTTTGTTTGCAACCTTATTTATGTTCAGAACGTCTAGCCTTGCGGTGGGTTCAAAAGTACATTCACGCGTTTGGCGGTGATCCCACAAAAGTGACAATGTGAGCCGACTTGTTCTTTCTCTAAAGATTCAATCTGTTTGACGCGGACATAGTTGGGGTCAATCTGCTGGAGCGGTTTCAGTTGCAACGCAACTGATTGCGAATGACGGAAATTCAGAAGGGCTCTTTCGCGCTGCATTCATGCAATCGGGGTCGCCGCTTCCTGTTGGTGACATTGAACATGGCCAGAAATGTCAGTTTGTGTCCTTTGTTGGGTAGTGCAGTGCGCTCATTTAGGATAGACTACGATGATGTCGTGAGCAGGACAGGATGCGCCGGTTCACCCGATACACTAGCGTGTCTGAGGACAGTTCCTTACGAGAGTCTCAAGGCAGCCGTTGACGCCTCTCCTTTCATTTTCGACTTCCAGGTGACAGCACCGTGATATTCGCTATTTCGAGCGCTAACCAGCCAGCAGTCGCTGATTTTGGCATGGATGCCCCGTACGGATGGCATATTTTTGACGGATGATGCCCAACGTCTGGTACAGCAGGGCAAAATCGCCAATGTGCCTGTTGTTAGTGGTACGTGGTTCTCCTCATACCATCGTGAATTACTCCAAGTCATGTCTTTTAAGGCGACTGCGATGATGAAGGCACTATATTTTCGTTGTCGCAACGGAACATTACGTGGGTTGTTGTCAGAATCCTGGAGCCAGAGCTAAAACTTCTGTGGTTAGCACCGACGCCGATATGAAGGAGTATCTGCAAACCATCATGCTCCCTCTCGTGCCAGAGGACGATATCGATACACTCATGAACATGTATCCTTCATCGCTTGAGGACGGATCACCGTTCGATACCGGCACTTCAAATGGCCTCACGCCTCAATTCAAACGTCTCGCCTCTTTCCAAGGAGACCTTGTTTTTCAAGGTCCTCGTAGATTCTTCCTCTCTGCGGTATCGGGTAAACAGGACATCTACAGCTATGGTATAAATGGCCATTGCTATTTTCTTCAGGCTGGCTAACTCACCTTGTTCGCAGTACATAGACGTCTGAAGCAAGTACCTATGCTGGGTTCTTTCCACGGCAGCGACCTGTCGTTGAATAGCTTTGCTCCGGGCGGCGATCTGCAGGACTATCTTATCCGGTTCGTCGCCAACTTGGACCCTAATGGTGACACTGGAATTGCTTGGCCCAAGTGGACTACCGACTTGCCACAACTGCTCTCTTTCAATGACGGTTCAGTGCCACAGAGTATCACTGACGACACGTACCGGAAAGAAGCTATTGAAACGTTGAAGGCGATTTTGTTGAAAAACCCCGTTTGAGGGATATAGTTACTAGTCTTCGTTTACTTTTTTATCAGGGAACACTGTCACAGAGACTCGAGTGACTCAGAAGGTCAAGTCTCTCGGCGAAGGTTCGGCATCTCGGCTTAGTCAGGTTGAAAGACTTGTTCAGAGCCACCATTTACTGCCATATCTCGCTGGCTTACAGCTCCGTGCCAGGACGCACCAGACGCACTAGAGCTGCTCCCTCCTCTCATCAATCATATTTTGGCCAACAAAAAATGTGTTCTTGCTCGATATCCGCACTTAGACAAACGGTGGAGTCTCCCGTCGTTCTCCATCACTAATTGCCCTGCTATTCCGACTTCGAGGCTACAACACGGCTGTTGCATGCCTTTATAATTTATATGAGTTTGCTGTTATACGAGATTGAATACTTTTTCCACCGACCATGGGTTTCTCGAGACGCCGCCGCCTTGGGCAGACCAGATTACCGCTCTAGTAGCGCCGCTGCTCCTCGCGCACCAGGATGATCCTGAGCTCATCGAGGAACAACGAGAAGTGAGCATTTTCTTGAAGTCTTCTCATTCCTCATTCATGTGACAAAAATTATGATGGGCAAAAATCTATCTTTACCCCGCATATTTCCTTGACCCCAGCTTCCCTCTTGGAACTTCACGGACTATTTTCTAGCGCGCCTCATGTCTTTCCATATGCCCCACGTTCTTAGCTTGAAACTAGTATGGACGCCGATGGTTTATATATGACTGCGTGATATCTGGACGGTATTCTACAACTAGAGCTCGTCGTATCCTGGTGTCGACATTGACCAATCGCGGGTAATTGGAACCATACAGGCCTCCTACATTAGATTGGCCTTCGACACTGGCGTTGCTAGTGCCCTTACGCCACAGTTCGATCGACTCGCCGCTCTTCATGGGGACTTTGTCTTTCAGAGATTCATCCCCTTGTCTTTGTTCGGCCGACAGGACATATACAGTATGTGTTGCCATTCGACCTTTAGTCCACTAATATGAGGAAGGATTTTCCTTCCTTTGGTACATGCCGCGCGCGCGATCTTTCGAACGTCTATGGTCCTTACGGTGATATGTAGGAGTACTTCACACGTTATATGTGGCCATTTTGGATCCTGACGGTAATACTGGGATTGCTTAGCCGAAGTGGATTACTGATTCGTTGCAGCCGTGGGCCGGTTGCACATGTCATTCTTGGGGGCAGGAGGCCATAGATACTTTGAACGCGATGATCGCCTGTAGATTTCTACTATTTGGGCCATACATTCACTTCTTTCTTTGGTGGGTAGCTCGCGTTTTGCATTAGTTGACTCTTCTGTTGAAGTTGATCGGTCAGCGTTGTTCAGCCTCCGTACTTGTCTTGGCAGTCAGTAAACCTCTTTTCAGCAAGCCAGCTTCGGGTTGCTCGACCAAGATGCGGACGCATCTATCTACTTCGTTGTTTCAACTCGCATTGGCGGCCGTGTTGCGGATGACAGGCCACCCCTCCAAGGCCGTCCCAGGTACCAGAACCTACCTTTGACATCGTCAAGATCGATAACGCGGTACGTTTCAAGAACATGGTTCCAACTTCTAGTATTCAAAAGCTCATCTCAGTCTGCAGGGTACGGCGCGACCTCAGTCACCTCTGGCACTGAGATACGACCACCGCACCTCCAAAGTCGACGTGAGAACTGTCTATTTATCTGCGCCACCGGCGCGATGGAACCAAGTTCAATCCTAGTCTATTCTAGGCGACGTATGTGATCACCGAAGGTCCTGCGGTAGCGAGGTGATTCACGGTTTACTCGCCTCGGGTATCACGTCACTTCTGATATGTGGCGGGCCTGGGTAAGTATACTACAGCTTCCTTCTCTGAAATGAGACTTCTTAGAATTCAGATTGTAGGTTGAAATTCATGATAACGGCTAGATACGCACGAAAATGTGGCGCAATTATTCCAAACAAGAAGTGCGTTCCATTCATGATTTGCTTCAGGGAGTCAAGTGCGTGGGCCAAAGCTCGACATAGCCTTCTTCGAATCCGTCGAACCCCAATGACAGCTACTGTCTGCAGGCCAACGTGCGACGCCAGGAAAGCTCCCGAAGGGCCTGTTCATAGAAGTGTCTGTAGCGTCATACAGTTGTATAGGACACTGGGTACCGTCTCGATCGTGTACAAGCTGGCCGGCCTTGACCAGGATACTGACGAGGCAGTGCGGCTGGGAAGGGTAGGCAGGGGCAATTAAGACGGTGTAAGCGCCAATTTGAGAGACGTTATCGTCTGCGGTTTGATGCATCTGCGGGATGATGAGTATGAGAGTGTAACCTAGAGCAAAGTATGAAAGAGAGGTCGTGCCGGATCAATCACGTTTGGAGCAGCTGTGATGTTCGACGGCAATGCGTCAACCCCAGTGAGAAATCGGTCTAGGGAGATCAAGGCAACACTATGATTCTCTAGGGTCTTGATTTGCCTTGGAATTCCTTGGAAATCCTGGCTAAATTGCAACAGTATTGATGGATAAAATAGCAGAAAGTAGCATTTGCAAGGCTGTAGTAGCCTGTACTAGGAATGTTGGGTTCATAATCCTTTCGGGTTCCTTTGGGCTTTCGCGCTGTTATTGTTGTATTGAGATAGCAGTTCATATTCAGGAAACTTCTTAAGTACATGCAGACAGTATCTATTTAAGTCTATCGACGAGTGGCAGTGGTTGGGGAGAAACAGAACAAACCTCACTGACAAGGGCCTGGACATCGTCCTGTCAGGTAAATCTGCATACCGGTTGCTCTAGTCCTGTGGCACGCAGTGCTTGCCGGCCTCGTCGTCGATGGTCGGAATGCAGTGCTCGTCGTTGTTGTCGTCGATGTTCGAAATGCAATGGGGGAGTGGGACTAGTCCTCGTGATGCGGTACTTGCGGTCCTCGTCCTCAGTAGTGCGGCGCTCGCGATCCTCGTCCTCGTCACTCGTAAGGCGGCGCTCGTGGTCTCGTCCCCGTAAGGCAGTCCTCGTCCTCGTGGTCTCGTCCTCGTCCTCGTCCTCGCCATAGTGTCCCAAGCGTGTTTCGTCCTCGGCGGTGTAGTATTGCAGCCAGGCGTTGTCCGGTTCCTTCGCGTCGCAATACGGGCTCGTCCCAGTCCTCAACTCTGGATATCCTCTTTATGTCCTTGGCGTCGACGTGGTGGGTGTCTCTGAGCACGATAGACAGTGGCAGGCAAATGCAATATAGTGGTGGTACAGGAACAAGTCGAACTTGACACAAAAAAAAGTTTGGAACCAACATGCACGTGTCATTGGTAAGCTCGTCTGAGTATTGGATTGCGTGTCTCGACACTATATACTATCCTGTTTGTCCATAGACATTCCTAGGTCAAATCAAACAACTGAGAAGGTACTCCAACATTTTCCCGGTATCCTTGATTCTCATAGCTTTCCATAGACTTTCGATCAAGCGCCTTGTTTTCGCTTTATTGAGCTAGTTTTGCCTAGACCGATTTCTCACTGGGCGTCAACTGATGAGTGATCTAGGAACGTCTTCACTGGCAGAATACTTACTACATTTCGTTGAAACGACGTTCTATACATATCATAGAACACATATTCACCGTGGCTAGGAATTGCAGCTAATGTTCGAGGATTGTTTTATGCGTTATGGATATCCTTGATCTCGTCTCGTCTTACGGTTGTCTTCATCGATGAAAATCGTGGGAAATTAAGAGTTGATGTTAAGATTGAAGTGCGTGTCCTGTTGCTTCCGTCCTGTTTGGGAATATAGCATACAATATCATATAATACTGCTTGAAAGATTGTTGAGAACAAGCAACGTCGTGTGTTTGGCTGGTATTTTGATGAGACTTGATAACTATGCAGGTCGAATGATTCAACAGTAGTCCTACATATAGTCCTTGACAGATAGATGTGTCCGTGCATATAGTGACAAGCCATGGTACCACTGTAGACTCCGCGCGAGACTGCTCCTCGAAGAAGGACTCTGTCGAGGGGAGTCCGATGCGCCACGCTCAACATCACCCGAAAGTAGTCGGACTTTGCCCCTCAGGCGGCTTGTGCTTCCGATCGCAATGTCTCTTCAAATTAGATTTGACATTGAAGACTTGACCGCACTCGGGCACAGGACATACGAACGCTTGGAAGCTTAGATTTAGGCTACGTTGAGAAACAGCCGGGACTCACGTTTTATGCCATTGTGAACACGCTAAGATCACAATGTTAGAATTTGCCTGGGGATGTGTGATAGCCGACGCTCACCATGTGAACGAGGAGCGCGCTGCGGCCACGACACCATCGGTGACAGTAGACGCAAATGTGATTATCGCCAAACGCATCTAACCCCGTCGAAGAGGCTAGCTGTCGACGTTGCTCTGGTGGGTAGTCTTCTTTGGTGGGAACACTAAGACTCGGCGACTCCAGCGCCGCTGTCTGGTACCGATCTCCGCTAGTTGTACTAGAAGAAGACGCGAGCTGCTCGAATTCTCGGAAGATATGTTCTGGGTATGGTATCAGCTCCGCGAGCGAGTCATACTAAAGAGTGAACGAGTACCTGGAAGAATGCTTTCGACGCCTGGCAGACGATAATCCATCGAGTCCACCAACTTCAAGCAGACAAAGAAAAATTGAAAGTCAGTCGGACGATGGGAGGTCCGGGTCTCTCATAAACGTGGACCGGTAAGCGCTCAAGAACCCAGAGGTGATGTCGGTCGTGGGCCGGCGAATCTCATAGATCGAACAGAGACCATACTGGGTGCAGGTTTGCATTGATGTACGAAAGGAGCATATATCAGCATCAAATGAGAACTGTTGTAGATCCGCGCACTCCGAGGAGAACACTTCAAACCCGCAAACACGTTTTTTGCGCGTTGTAGTTGATTCTCCATTAGACGATGTGAAAGTTGACGATAGTAGCCGGACATTAATGCGTGAGACACCGAACAAGGATAGCATAGTTGACAGACAGGTAAGAATAGATCGACTTGACGGTTTCTTCATGAGAACATCAAAGATGAGAAGGTCGAGACTATCAGTGCTATACAGTACATACAAGTTGGGCAACTAGTGCTTCGCGTGTCAACTTGGTTCTCTAATGCATCCAGATAGCTGGCGCTAACCTGCAGGATGTAATTACCATCACGAGAGACCAGAGTTTCGATGAAGGCACGCAACATGTGCATAACGCGAAGACTAGACTTGAATTTGACGTTAGACATCGCCGGCGTAGGTCTCGCGAGGAACGGGCGGCCAGTGAGGTTCCCCAAAGACAGACACGAAACATGTTGTCATATATCCAACGATCCAAGGAATGTTCTGAGAGCCTTTTCCTCCATTCCCTCTCCATCAGGATCAGCCGCTTCAATACAGCGGCTTATGGCTATAATGTGCTTGATCTCTTTTGAGCTGATCCACACACGCCCGTTGACACCGACGGCTACCTCCAGAGGTATCTGAGAGCCTAAAAGAGGTAACAGAAAGTGATTCGGGTCCAAAAGTCTATGAATCTCACGGTCAAAAAGTAAGCGGCGATGCACGAAGGGAGATGCTTACTTGCGACACATGCTCAGGCTGCATCTTACCATGAAGCCACCTTTTAGTTCGCCGAAACCTTCGGCCTTCCGTGTCTGGGCGTCAAAACACTCGAGTTCGGGTTCCATGTCTTTATGGGCCAAAGAAATTCGTGCATATACTAGACTGCCAATCTGCGATAGATGTTGGAGGAAATTGACAGGGAATCAGGTGGAATTTACCTTGAGATTGGGGCGATTTCTTTTGCTTGCGCCTTCAAAAGCCATGCCGTCCAGCGACGCGAAGTGAGCCGAGCCAATGTCTACTCGGTATCCTTCACCGGCTTTTTGGGTGACGATTCCAATCACGGATTCCTGGGGAGCGGGGACATACTACCATAGGATTAATTTACGCTTTTTTTAATACATTGAGAGCAGCGTACACGGCGAGAATTGCTTTCCACCCACCATTTGCTTCGGTTCGCGGAATGGTTGAGAGTGCCTGCCCGCGTCGATATGACAGTGGGGGACGACGACGAATAGGACACTTGAGTAAGGCCGGGTCCTAGTTTGAGGTTGACGTGCTGAGCGGGGACATCTTCACCGGGGAGGACGATAGACATGATGGTCACGAGGAAGCAGCCTCTGTCCTGCCATCATGTCGTCAGAGCTGTCCACCCAGCTTTTGCACGAATTCCCCGAGCTGGCACACTTGTCGTACGTTTATCGACTGCTGTTTATTCAGTTGTTCATGCCTCTCTGGTAGCCGGGAAGATCTCGAGGATCTCCTGTCGGACCAGAGCTATTTCCAGGCCGTCTTTCACTCCTTGCCCCGCGTCAAGGCCATGTATCAGGCTCAGTCAGAGCTGGGCATGGCGAATGAAGCCATATCCAGTGCGCAGAGTACTTGATACAGTAGATTAGACGTTGATTATTTCTCAGAAAACAACCTGGCGCTGCAGGACAGTCTGTACCATTTACGCGCCGAAACTAAGGACGCCTTTGACGAGGCGAAAGCCCTGGAAGCGCGTTGGAAAGAATTAGAAAAGGAGCAGAAGGATGTCTATCAGGTAGACGGCATACTCAGCGTCCGCCTCAATGTGCTTACATTTGCGCCAGCGATTTACTCCTCAATTTCTCTTGATGCGACTGCGGCATGCGACCATTGCTCAAGACGAGGCATCAGAGGCCCTGGCAACCGCGTTCGTCCAGCAGCAGCCTCCACCACCATCTTCCGCCGCGTCATCGGGCACAGGCACGCCCAGCGGCAGAGACATTGACGACTTTGTGAAAGAGTTCAAGGATCTGCGCAAAGTCTACCACAAACGTGTAATATGGGGCGATCGCTGGAACAGTGGCCAAGTGGCATGGCGCGACGATTGACATCGCTCACCTTGGTCTACTATCGGCTTGCGCATGAAGATAACTCATAGTGGGCTTTGTCGGCGTTTTGTGATCAGGACCTCAATATCGATCATGGACCACAGGGCGCCCTCTTTGAGAGGCTTGGACGGTCTGGTGGTCACCTGGATCACTCTTACCATGTACCTCGCCAATCGGCGTAGCTGACAATGCTCAAATCGTCTGCTGTTCACAATTCTGATCCGTTTAGGCACCCACCAGGCTTTGACGCTATACAATCAACCTCCTTATGATAGCGTTCGCGTTTACCTTGGAAGCTGAACACTGTCATTTTGTCAACCGATATTCCGAATAATAGCCTCATCTAATACCACATACCGGGACCGCCAGATATAAGGATGCCTTTTTGGTGTACTTGTGCTCATAGACACATTGTCCTTCGTCTAAATATGATCCAGCTATCATCCATTCTATTTCTTGTCTCGACCGTCTCGGCTCATTCCATCTTTCAAGTAAGTCGAACGCCAAGAGCCTCAACAAGCTCGCTCATTATACGTGGATAGGAATTATATGTCAACGGTGTGTCTCAAGGCCACATCAATGGTATTCGTGTTCCAGACTATGATGGGGTACGTCAAAATGCAATCTGTCCTTCAGAGCCACCTGCTTACTTGGAACTTGCTGCAAGCCCATCACCGATGTTACATCAAACGACATGATTTGTAATGGCGGAATTAATCCGTATCATACTCCAATCTCGACGACAGTCATACCAGTTGCTGCCGGAACGCAAGTCACTGCGGAATGGCACCACACTCTCGCTGGTGCTGATGCCAGTGATCCAGCAGACCCAATCGATCCTAGCCATCATGGACCAGTCATGGCTTATTTGTACGCCACACCTTCGCGTACCTTCTCACATCATCTGATCCTTCTACCAGAGCCAAGGTATCGAACGCCACCCAGACAACTGTCACCGGACTCCAGTGGTTTAAGATCTGGGAAGACGGATTTGCCAACGGCGCTTGGGGTGTCGACAGACTCATTGCGAACGAAGGAAAAGTAACCTTCACCATCCCAAGCTGCATCGCTGCAGGACAGTACCTTTTACGCGTTGAGCTGATTGGTACGTCGATGATTTTGATTGGTCCGACTTCTTCGCCAACCTTTCTACTCAGCTTTGCATGGCGCTTCAAGCTACCCGGGTGCTCAACTTTACGTGCGTGACAAAACCTTCGGACTCTTTTATGCCTCGCTGAATCTATGTTTATCATTTCACAGATGGAGTGTGCTCAGCTGCAGATAACAGGTGGAGGGAGCACGTCACCGAGCACCGTCTCGTTCCCCGGCGCGTACAAGGGTGGGCATCACGCGTAGTTTCTCCGTTGTTCTGGATATTGAAATTTCCTGGCAGGCTCTGACCCCGGCATAACCATTAATATCTACTATCCTACTGTCACCAGCTACACGATCCCAGGTTTGAAGAAGTTTTCCTGGCAGAACGCACGTTGTAACACGGTTTCTTTGCGTAGGGCCGGCTGTTTTCAGCTGTGAC